>JAECUM010010750.1:0-94188 GCA_016617855.1 Megalonaias nervosa | reverse complement strand
ACACAAGCAGGTTATTAAGTGCCAAGGCAATCTGAGTAAAGTACCTTACCCAAGGGACACACCATGGTAGCCAACCAAAGCTGATCCAAATGTAGGATTTGACGTGTAGGATTAGGTGTGCTAACCACAGAGCGATCATGGCTGCAAGAAGTTATTTCAGTGGTAGTAATTGATGGTGGATCAGCATCATTTGTATAAATTTAAACGTTTTCAAGATGAGATGCTTTTCATCAAGTTTGGTTGAATTCTATTCAGTGGCTTTGGCGAAGGAGCCATTTAAAGGTCTTTCTATTTTTGGTATTGGCAGTTATATTTAATGGCGGATCGGGATCATTTGTAAAAATTGTAAAGGTCTTCATTACATAATGCTTTCTGTCCAACTGGATCATTTGTGAAAATTGTAAAGGTCTTCATTACATAATGCTTTCTGTCCAACTGGATCACATTTTGTTCAAGATAGGTCATTCAAAGGTTTTTCTATTATTAGTAACAGTGCCCATATTTGATGGTGGGTTGACATCATTTGTACTAATATAAAAGTTTTTATGTCAGAGTGCATTCTGTCAAGTTTGGTCAAATTTTCCTCAGTGATTCTGGGGAAGTCATCTAATGGCTTTTGACATCTTTAGTCATAACATCAGTCGTATTTATTGGTAGATCAGCACCATTGCACAATCTGAAAGTTCTTCATGCCAGGATGCTTTCTATCAAATTTGATTAAATTTGCTAGCAGGTTTTGAAAAGTCATTTAAAAGTGTATCTATTTTTAGTAACTGTGGCCATATCTGATGATGGACCATCATCAACTGTTATCCAAAGTCTCTTCTTGCCAGAATGTTTTCAGTCAAATTTTATTCACCAGTTTTGTAGTAGAAGTCATTTAAATGCTTTTATATTTTATGCCAAGATGCTCTGTGTTAAATTTGGTTGAAATTAGTTTGTCATTGCTTGAGAAGTTGAAAACAGCAATTGCTGACAGACACCAGATGGACAATTATGATACAAGACATGCCATACCATAAGCTCACATGGCCTTATGGCCAGCTGACCTAAAAACTGGTTTCATTTCTGATAATTCTGTGGAATACACAACTATATGCAAACAAGCAAAAATATTCTTTAGTTAAAGAGTGGAGATGAAAGTATTATGGAAAACATAAAATACTGAGCCATGACCTTGACCCTGAAGATAAGACCCCTCAATGCAGTATGCAACACATCTTCTGGTGATGATGTACATATATACCAAGTTTCATCACCTAATCTTAAACAGATTTAGAGCTATAAAGCAAATGGGAAAGTATGATGTAAACATAAAATATAGAGATGTGACCTTGCCCATGAATACAGCACTCTCAATGTGGTGCATGACACACCCTATAATGATGTACCAGATTTCATCCCTTATTCTAAATGGCCTTTATTTTCTCGAGTGGAAGGTAAAGTGGGATGGAAAACAAAATAATGAGTTGTGACCTTAACCATGAAGATAGTAACCCCAATCTGGAACATCACATACCGTTTAGTGATGATGTATACAAAATGTCATCCTTTAATCTCAAATGGTTTAAAGTTACAGCACTAAACAGGGATGTGTCAAGACAGATGGGCATCCAGACTGATGGAAGCAAGCATCGATAGGAATCAAAAGCCATTTACAAAGATACAACTGCATATTACATGTGCACTATAAATTTCATAGCATTCTGTGCACGTCATGCAGTATAATGAAATACAGCATGGAGAAATACTGCACAGTTCTGACAATGCTAAATTTAGAACAAATGAGTTTATAACAAAGCAACTTAAAGTGATGGTCTACTGTGTTTTTAAAGCCCCATTTTAGGGAAAACAATAAATACAAAAGCCCATTAATTCATGCAATGATAAAACTTTTTTCTCTATACCAAGGAAAATATATTATTCAAACTTTGGCAAAAAATAAATTAACAGTTATCAAGTGAAAAAAAAACAACAACAAACAACTGAATATAAATCACCCTCAACTTCTTTACCTTTGGCAAGTATGTCATAACAGAGACCTATGAGGGTCTTTTTCACTCACCTACAGGAAAATATGGTTGCTAGTTTTAAGTTCATCTGAGATATCAATGAACATGCCTATAAACAAAAAAAGACACGAAGGCATTCTTAAAGGTCAGATTAGGCTGATGACTGTCATTTTGAATGCCACTGACTGAAAATAATCATACTGTACTTGAAAATTCTCAAAAAAAAGAGTGATGGAATGTCCAAACTAAAAACTTCCACCACATCAGCTTTGATTATGTGCTGTGAAGTAGCAAATTATAAACAGTATTACCCGTTTTCAAACAAACAAAACACTGAATACATACATACATCAGATATAAAGATTAACATAAAATCTAGTTAAAAATTTAACAGGCATTACTGCAACAGTGTTATTTCAGAAACTCTAAAAGGAAAACGTTTTGAACTCTTCATTAAAAAGGGAAATAATTGTGTTATTTATGCACAACATCATCAATTTCTGTTGAATTTTATCATTCAACCTTATTTTTACAACATCTAATACATTAAGCCAATTTTTGTTGGTGCCCAAGAATATATAAACATTGATTGTGTAAATGAATACATATAAATAGTTAAAAAATGTATGAGATATTATAGATTTTGTAGCTGTATACAAAATTTGTTTGTAAACTTTTTGATCACAAATGTTACAGCTAGAAAGTGTACAATTTTCATTAATTATGGAACACAACTCCTTCTACTAATCCCATTATTTCTAAAATTTTCATATGCGTAAAATTTTCTTGGATTTAGCAGGTAAGATGAAGTTATCTTTTTCTTTTTCAAATGTTAATGACTGTATATATTATGACTATACATTGAATTTGTGAAAATGTTATGTGACAAATATGCTGCACATATTCCAAAATCTGGATAACATGGAAATATTATCATCTGAAGTACTGTATAAATTAAACATACACAGTGGCATCTCAAGGTATGTCATTAATATAGCCTATATCTGAAGTCTGATCTAAAACAGATAAAAAAAACCCCAATAAGCTCAGCCAATTAGATGCAAGATCACCTCATCAATATGTGTGGATCCTGTTCACTTTCAGTAGTGTCCAAGATCATGATGATATAAGCCCTTGTTCCAAGTTTGATCAAACTAGGTCAAAATTAAGACTTCTAGAGTGGTAATAAACTCGGTTAATTAAATATTAGATTACCTAATTAATATGCATGGATTTTGCTCATTACTGAAATTGTCCAAGCTCTTGATAATACAAGTGCATAGTCCAAATTTGATTTTAAAAAAAGATCAGAAAAACAACCACCGTGTGATCTAAAAGCAGAATTATTTGAAAGAGATTTCAAGATTATCTGAATCCTTGATGCAAGCTGAGTGTTCAATCAAAACTTTTTTTATTGCAAACATCAAATGAGAAGAAGCTTTGAGTACATTAGTAAAATATGGGAAAGTTGTGACACATTGCATAAGAATGAACTGTTTGGATCCATCAGAATGTCTCAGAAAATGGAACAGATTCTTTTTGAAAAATTGAGAAATTTTCCCAAATGCACTAATCTTTACACAGTATACTGAAAACAAATTCTGTACATACACAAATGCTAATTTTTTTTCCATACATATTATATAGAGATGGAAATTTTCTTTCTTAAAAACATGAATCTGTCAAGTAATGAAATGTTGTCCCACTCGTGTCAAACTGAGTCTGCCATTTTCTCAGCATTATTAAATATCATTAAGCAACAATCTACACACATTCAAAAACAGCTTCACTGACTAGTTTTGCCTTAAAAAAACCAGAGTTATATCATTTCTATATGAGGGTTGATCCAAATGTTTATGCACATGGTATATTATAAAAATTAAACCAAGCTATATAACTAAAACTTGAGCATATCTGACGTATATAAACTCATACCATTTTGCAAATATCTGAAAAAGTTTCAGAAAATTATTACATTGAATTTATAAAGCAAACCAATTTCTTTATGACCTGTAAAGGGTTATGCTGGTGTTTTATAACACAGCAACATTTTGAAGATTACGTCATGCCAAGGCAAGTAAAGTACCTTGGCCCAAGGACACACCGTGACAGCCAATCCAGACTGATCCAAGGAATCAGAAGTCCAATCCCTTAACTACTAAACCACCATGGCTGTCATGTAGAACTGGAACAGTTATAAACATAATGAGTGATTCAAAATAACACTGTGTTATAAAACTGTCCGACAGTCACTAGATCATTGTTCCACTTTACTTATTTTCATTTTTCTTTTTTAGGTTCTCTGGACTGCTCCATATTCAAGGTAAAAATCTTCCAAAAATATGCACATTCAGTAATGCAAGGAATTCTTCTTCTCTTCATCTGATATATTGCTTTGACCCTCATAAAATTGCCTGAGCCACCTGCACTAGAGTTAGCACAATACAAATATTCCTTGCCGATACAATTTTAAACATCTCTTTTGCTTTTGTTGGTAATTTCCCAAAATGTATTTTAAAAAAATTGCACAGCAATTGTGAGATCACCTTCTCATGCATGTACAATTCATACACTGCTTTAAGTGTTATTAGAATGTTTTGTCAGGTCAAATTACAGCATTTTCTAACAGAATGGTGTCACAATTCCAGTATATCATTCTATTATGCAATACTGCAAATTTTGCAGCAATTTCCTCTCCTAAATCATAAGAATAATCTTGCAATGAAAACTTTTAATTCAACCTGTACCGTGTCTCCCTATCTTACCTAAAACACGTTCATAAAATGAGACCCAACATTTTTTATCTTTTGAAATTGCTCATTTTACATATGGCAAAGTTTGATTTACATGTCTCTATTTAATATTTATTCCAAGTGTCCATGTACTGTCACATCAACCCACACACATTAAAGACCGGTCTTAACAATAATATACTGACTCATGCTGCATCTCTCATACTACATATCTTGCCATCTACTTTAAAAATGTTTCATGCACCCCAACAATTGCTATACAATGTATCAATCAGGTTTTAGAATCATTAAAAATTGCATCTTAGGTTAATGTGAATTACAATTTTTCACAACTTTTGCACATCACAGAATTTATATACTATATATATTATATACTATATATATGTATTACTTTGTACAGAGTATTTTCAAGTTCTAAATATCTTCACAAATTCAGTTTCTTCACCTTTGATAAAACTGCATTCGAATTAAAACAAGAAATGACGACAGCAAAACTTACCAGCAAATATGTTAACTTAGATCTGGATTAACAGACTGGTAATATGGGTAAGCAGTCCTGTATGCAGCTGTACGTGACTTTGAGGAAGTAAATGTTGTTTTACTGACAATGCATCTTTCAGTGATGATTGTAAATAAGATATTTGAGGTGATATAGAAACATCTTTAACATCCTCAAAAACTGAAATACTGTTTTCCCCAATTCAAACAAACACTTAAAGATGTTTTTGAAAATACAGTTTACTATTTCACCATTAAACCACAGTGGATCATTACATCACAAGGTGTCAAATTTTCTAACTGTGTTTCCAACTGCTGCAATTCATGATGCTTTATTTGTCAGTAGGCATGCAACAATGACAGCCGCATTAGAATACTAAATTGCAACACAAAGGAACATGCTAGGTGGGTATTTCTGCTCCAATGTCATCTCTGAATTGCTTGAATCAAGTGGACCTGAAACAAAATAGCAAAAATGTTTAATCAATAATTAAACAAAATGCCAGAAAATATAACCCTTACTTAGCACAAGGTGAAATAGTTAAAATAATGAAATTCTAAATATACATGTTATCAAGCAAGGTGTTAATATTAATATGAAAAGTCTACCATTGAACAAACATATTTATTCATATTTAAGACTGTACTGGTCAGAAAGGGTAATCAATGTATGCTAGAATGTATATAACATTGAAAAATCTGTGGTCAAGAGCTAAATACAAATACTTATGTTAATAAAGTATAAAAAGAAGGTCACAGTAATCCTTTATATTGTAGTTCTAACAGATGCATCCATTCTCAAGTTTCTTGACTCAAACATAAACAATACCCAATAAATGAATTTTAAAAAAGTTCCACAAATTCTCTAAGAATGAAATATTGGTCACAGAGACCTCTATTCCTAATAAGGATGTAGTTGTTATCAATATGCAACCAATCACCAAATTTCATGATTCAAGGTAGGATACTATCCATATATTGAGCCACAAGATGCAGTTGGCATATGAACTCAACACAAAACCTAACCAAAGAAACTAAAAGATTAAATATAGGTCACAATGAATTTCTTTGACTGTAAAGATGCAAATCATCATTAGTTTAATGATTCTAGCATGAGAAGTGTCGGAGAAAAGAGCATAAAATATAAACTGTAACCCAAGTCTGAGCTGTAGATATCGGCCATAATGACTTACTTCAGTAGAGCTCATCAAGGTAACCATCTTTCATTACTCTAGATATCACACTATATATGTTAATAATTCACATTTGCATTTGTGCACAATCTTGAACTGTAAGTTGCTTACAAGCAATTTCCCTAGTAATGATATGAAACAAAATATGAAAAAATCCCTCAAAACCATATGTATGTGTAGAAGACAGCATTCACATAAAAACTGGTAGAATCAGAATATATGTGATACAATAATTCTACAGAATGCCATGTTTATCAGCTTAAATAGTCACTAGTGCAAGTAGATCACAATAACCTCCTTTTAAAGAATGTGAATATTAGTCTTCAGAATTAGGACACATTAAGTTTGATCACTGCATGCAATAGCTTTTGTAAAATGGAGTTTGTTTTATATTACTTAATGGCACACAATGCCTAAATGGGTTTGTTTTGTATTACTTAATGGCACACAATGCCTAAATGGGTTGTTTTGTATTACTTAACGGCACACAATGCCTGAAACGTCATACTGCAACAAAGTACATGTTGGAAAAGTGCCCTAGGACACATCATGGCAGTATACCCAGTCTCGTCTGGGTACAATTTGAACCCACAGCTTTCTGACTGACATTCAGCATGTGAAACAGTGAGCAATGCTGGCTCCTCAATGTAAATGCAGCTTTGATACATCTATTCATAATAAGGTGTTTCTGTGACCTAGATTTGTTAGAAATAAGCTGTTCATAAAATTATTTCAAAGAAACAGACCAAAATGTAAAACTTAAAACTGATACATATAGGAACAACAATATAAAACAATACAATCAGAGAAGTGACACCTTTCCATGGCCTATGTTTCAGAGTGGTAAAAAGTTAAACCAACAGCACATAACCTACCTCATTAAGAAGAACCCAACTCTGACTATTCTGGAGAACTCTTAATCGAATGCTCTGAATTTTACCATACAAGGGATCTATATCACCTTTGGCAACACCAGCTTTGTTAAACTCTCCAACAACTACATAGGTTGCTTTCTTGTTGGCTACAGTTTCATTTGTATCACTAAAAACAAACTCTGGCAGAATCTCAA
This sequence comes from Megalonaias nervosa, assembly GCA_016617855.1. Lineage (NCBI taxonomy): Eukaryota > Metazoa > Mollusca > Bivalvia > Unionida > Unionidae > Megalonaias > Megalonaias nervosa. Next base: position 86,663 of record JAECUM010010750.1, on the reverse strand, counting down.
CTGTTGTGTTCAGAAATTTATCATCCGGATGCTGCATACTTCCACTTCTGAATAGAAACCTGAGAATGAAAATAGGAATAAGTAGTGTATACCTGTCTATAAAGGACAATGAAGAAAACAGTGTAACTTTGCCCTTTTTGACCACTGTATGGAGGTTTAACATGCAAGATAAATCATGAGAGGTTCATGAATATTGCTACATTTTCTAAGCAGGTATCCTTTCTATGGATCACCTTGCTGATGTGGAATGCTGACTTGGTATAATGTGCCCTTCTGCAAGTCTTAAGAATAAACTAACTCGGGTAACCTATTGGTACTGGAAGGCATATTGTAATGATGTTCCAACCATAAAGGTTTTAAGAATCAACAAACTAGGCTAACCTATTGGTACTGGGACGCATCCTGTAATGATGTTCCAACCATAAACGTCTTAAGAATCAACTAATTCAGGCAACCTATTGGTATTGGGATGCATTCTGTAATGATGTTCCAACCATAAAGGTCTTAAGAATCAACTAAACTGGGTGATCTAGTGACACTGGGATGCATCCTGTAATGATGTTCCAAACATAAAGATCTTAAGAATCAACTAACTCGGGTAAACTACTGGGACTGGGATGCATCCTGTAATGATGTTCCAACCATAAACGTCTTATAAGAATCAGCTAACTCGGGTTATCAACTGGCATTGGGATTGCATCCTGTAATGATGTTCCAACCACAAAGGTTTCAAGAATCAACTAAATCGGGTAACCTAGTGACATTGGGATGCATCCTGTAATGATGTTCCAAACACAAAGGTCTTACGAATCAACTAACTCGGGTAACCTATTGGTACTAGGATGCATCCTGTAATGATGTTCCAACCATAAAGGTCTTAAGAATCAACTAAACTGGGTGATCTACTGGCATTGGGATGCATCCTGTAATGATATTCCAACCAAAAAGGTCTAACTCGGGTGATCTATTGGCATTGGGATGCATCCTATAATGATGTTCCAGCCATTAAGGTTTTAAGAATCAACTAACTCGAGTGATCTATTGGCACTGGGATGCATCCTGTAATGATGTTCCAACCATAAAGGTTTTGGACCGCAGTGTATAAATAAAATCTTCAAATGTGTATTTTACAGGCTTTCCTTTTTGTATCCAACTTTTGTCTCAGTTTTGTATGTTTTTTGGGAGTTTTTGCAACATCTGACTTTTGTCTCGGTTTTGCATAGTTTTTAGGGAGGTTTTGCAACATCTGATTTGTCTCTGTTTTGCATACTTTTTAGGGAGTTTTTGTTGTTGTTGGTGGTGTTGTTGTTGTTGTAGGGTTTAATGCCATTTTTCAGCACAATATAGGCTATACGTGGCAGCCAGTACAAATTGTGGAGGAAGAACCTGGAAAAATCCTGGAAAGAACCACCGACCCACGAGAAGCAACTGGCAAACTTTCTCACATAGTCACATTGACTGAACCCGAGACTTGAACCCACACAGACAGAGCTGAGATGGCAGCGATCCGTAACAGTAAGTTCTTTAGACAACTTTGTCACTTGGGGCCCCAGTGAGTTTTTGTAACATCTGTACCTTTTATCTTTTGTCTCCAGGTTGATATTTGCTTTTGGTGGGAGGGGATGGTCCTCCTGTAGATATTAGTTAGGAATCTGACTGCCATTTTGCTAACTAGCTTTTGGTATTCAGCCAGGATTATGCTAATGTGCCATGAAATCACATACATACATACATACATACATACATACATACTTTTCTACAAAAGTGTCTGCTAAGACAGATTTAGCTATAATTGCATGTTGAACTAACAATGACTGCATAACACTGTGCAAACTACCATCTATTCTTACTTCTAACTTCTTAAACTTTGATACAAAATCTTAACACTATAACTGGCTATGGATTTTAACATTTTTGCCTTTACCTTTGCTTGATATGTTTTTCTGAGATACCCAATCTTACATGGCACTACATAGTCAGCATGGCACTTATGTGCCATTAAACACACACACACATGTCATTATATGTGTATATATATATATATATATATATATATATATATATATATATATATATATATATACACAAATAAGAATATTGTATTAATACATAAGCCTATACAGATGATTCTCATGACTATCGATAGATGGGCAACCACGATATTATTATTGCAACTAAATCTGAGCAACTGAAGAATTTATTCTTAAGTGTGAAGAACTTACGGATATTCCATAAATAATTACATATTATCATACAATGCAGCATCATGGTTATTAACATTAAAATTTGTTTGCTTTTCCTACTAATGGCTTGGGAGTGATCTCCCAATGACAGTAATCCCCCGATTGCAAGTAAAATTCTTCAGACATATGGAAAACAACATGAAGCCAAACTGGTTCAATTATACAAACAATGATTTTCCTCAGATATGGTGTCAATGACTTATTTTCTGAGTTCTCTTTGAACTCTTTATGATTTCCAACACTGCGTATGACTCAGGTGCCTTATTTAGACATGCCAAACCCAAACTACAAAATATACATACTGAAGGCTGAATGAGCTCTTCTACATTTGTCAGTTCTAGCTTTGTTCAAAGGTAAAATGTTGGTCTCATGAATAATTCATGAAGCATTTGGAGTGTTATAATTGAATAATATACAAACTTCTTGCCCATTTACAAGAAATGAGATAGGGGAACAAAATTAACCAATCAAACTTGTTCCTTAACAGATATATTTGTTGCATGACTCCACAGCTACTTATGTGTATCTAGAGACAACCAGGCTGTATCCACACAAATGGACACACCCAATAAGTATCTTGAGACAACCAGTCTGCATTCAAACAAATGGACACACCCAATATGCATCTAAAGACAACCAGACTGTATCCAGACAAATGGGCAGACCCAATATGCATCTAGAGACAACAGACTGTATCCATATAAACGGACGCACCCAATATACATCTAGAGAAAACCAGACTGTATCCAGACAAATGGGCAGACCTAGTATGCATCTAGAGACAACCAGACTGTATCCAGACAAATGGACACACACAGTATGCATCTAGAGACAACCAGACTGTATCCAGACAAACAGACACACCCAGTATGCATACAGAGACAACCAGACTGTATCCAGACAAATGGGCACACCCAATATGCATCTAGAGACAACTGTATCCAGACAAATGGGCAGACCCAGTATGTATCTAGAGACAACCAGACTGCATCCAGACAAAAAGGCACACCCAATATGCATCTAAGGACAACAAGTCTGTATCCAGGCAAACCCAGTATGTATCTAGAGACAACCAGACTGTATCCAGACAAACGGGCGCACCCAATATATATCAAGACAACCAGTTTGTATCCAGACAAACAGGCAGACCCAGTATGTATCTACAGACAACCAGACTGTATCCAGAGAAACAGGAAGACCCAGTACATCCATCATGTGCCTGTGTAACTGTTGCTTTGATAGGATTCATTCAAAAGTGTTTTCATTTGTGATACCATATGTTTATCCAACATCAGCTTATAAAGAAAAGGAAAGTAGCAGATAGCACCAATGGTTGGCATTAAATCAATTTGAAAGGAAACAAATTAACTCCCCATATACAAACTTTTAACAAACTCCTCATACACCAATAAAAAAAAAATAAGACAATAAGAAAGTTATTTCTCTCTTTATATTAGTACCCAAGGGAAGTAAATCTTGCTGGAATAAATTTAAAAGAAACTCCTTTTAAAAGTCAGTATGGCATGGCCATAATTATTTTATTCTTTTTGAGAGAATGAGATATGTATAGGCTGAGAGACATTTTTCTTATCTCACTGAAAGGCCTATTTGAATTTCAATTTCATCTTATCAATATTCAAGCAAACAGGATTTGGCAGCCAGTGCACCTTGTGCTGATGGATGTAGAGAGGATGTGTCTAACAATGACTAGAACAAAAAAAACTGTTCAAGGTTTTTTGACCAGCTGACTAAAACTACACAAAGTTGATTTCAATCACTTTAATAATGACTTACCCCTGTAACTGAATATATGGATTGAATACAATCTCAACTGTGTCACCAGCAACAGGGGATATACCCCAGAATATATCTTCTCCTATGTATGCCTTCTGTAGGGTAAACTTCTGGTATGTTTTCATTGATGTCCGCAGGCTTGCAGGTGGGTTGACATGAGCACGATGTATGGCTTGCTTCCCAAAGTCCTTGTCCTGTCAAACAAAAAAGCATCACTCTACTTTATTTTACATACAAAACTTAAACACTTTCACAAAGTAACAAATTTTACAACTTGAGTAACACCAGAAATACAGAACTTCCAGGATTTTCCAAACTCTTATCCCACTATCTGCAAATACGCACGTTTCATAAACTATACCTTTTCATATTTTCAGGTTTCTATCTGTTAACTATGTTAGAAGAGTAACGAGTCATTATGAATGCAAACTAGGATAGTTACAGAGTCACAAAGTTTTATTTCATGAGTGCAGGACAATAATCTCAGTGAGTAACCAATTTTTTCCAGTAAAATATGTTCTTTTGATAATACTTACCTAACCATAATACCTTAGCAGAACTACTACCACCTCAGAAATAGAGTCCTCCCAAGCTAAAATTTATCTGCCCATTTAGATAGCAGTTAGATAGAGTGATTATCGCCTTGATAACTGGGACTGGTGCCAAATCCTGTGAAATCACCAGTCACTACTGGAGTGGAAGGCATGCTCTCTATATGGATGTAACTGTAGAGAGGCCGGGAGGTTGTACATATATTATGATTTGGCAAGTATTATCAAATTAACATATTTTACCAGAAAAAATTGGTATCTTCTTCAAATACATTACCCAATCATAATACCTTAGGAGAATAGGTAAGAGGCAGAGGGAGATACATCCCCTTACCTCAGAGAGACTATCTACAGTCCTCTCAAGTAAGTGAAACAGCTTCTACAGAACCCTATTGGAAAATAGATTCCATATGTTGGAGAGTGGCTTCAGAAAGGGACACAATTTTCCTCCTGCAAATCAAGTAGAAGTTGTGAAGCAGCATCTTTAAGAAGCTGTCAAATAACCCAGAAAGGTGACCTTTTACACTATGGGTAAAGGTTACTACAGATCAAAATGAACCTTTATCGATGAAAGATCGCTGATACAAGCTGGAGAAGTGTACTCAGATCTGCATCCCACAGAATGGATAATTACAGTTAGAGAACAGCTTTTTTTTTACTCATAAGCAATCTTTGTGGTGATTGTCCTAACTTTGTGAGCCAATATGTGAAGCAAATTTATTGTGTGGGTTAAATCTGATATATGGAACAGATAGCCTACTTTATTCAAAATAAAAGTATCCATGTTGATATATCATCCTTTCCCCTCATTTGAAGCTAAAATGAGGCATGATCTTCATTGATGGAACAGATCTGCATTCCTGAACTACCATTTCAGAGCTTGCACTGGGTCCTGTAGATGACCCTGAGATGAAGTTTGTCCTAAATAGACAGGAATTATCACCAATATCTGATTACTCATGAATAGTAGCCTGTTCTTCACAATGAAAGTAGGGGGCTTCTTGAATGATCCATCTTGTCGGAACAGCATGTAAATGGGCCCACCAATAGGAAATGTATTTGCTGATTTTGCCTGCCAATCACCAAAGCAGTGAGGAGGCTGGACTTATATTATGAGAGGTGAACCAACTGAGCTCTTGAGAGCAGTTCAAATGGTTGTCTTGTTCAGCCAGGTTAGTACCCATGAAAAATTCCACTTGAGCAAGGATCCAGTATCATTGGCCAGGTGAAATCCAAAATGAACATAAGATCAGAGAGGTCTTTGGTTTGTCTGATATGCTCCCTTCCATGACAGCACAGTGTGCTAGTGATCATGGAACAGTAGGTTTAATTGAGACTGGTGCTGTGCTAACTGTTCTAACTGAAGAGCCATAGGCAGTTTGCTACTGAGGTATGGATGCCTACATTGGTATAAAGTGCACTTGTGTGTTCCACTTAGGATATGTTCAAATGTCTTTGTATGTTTTTAAGGTGGAATGCCATCTCACTTGTGGGATTCTCCACCACTTGTTGTGAGAATTGTTTGCTCCTAAGGGTATATTTTAATATGATCCAGATGTGCAGGTTCACTAACTCTGGGTTGGGATGAACACCTGGCATTGTAATTGCTTAACACTGATGACAGAATATCTTGATTCCTTGAGATTCTGTTGTAATACTTATGAGGTTGTTTCAAGATTTCCCATTCTGAGTGGAGTAATCAGGATGAGAAGACACTCTGATTGTTTTGAATCCTGCATCACCTTCAGAACCTGAGGTGTTGGAAAGTGTATACATTGGCCATTCCAATCTATAGACAGAGCATCTATTATCTAGGCCTTTTGGATCTGAGACTGAGGTTGAGATTTTGACATTCCACCTTGTCATCAATAAGTCAATCCTACTGAGCATCTATTGTGTGAAAACTCTGGAATGAAGAGAAAATTCTGTTTGTTAGTTCCTTCTTGTAGGACAAAGAATCCACCAATACATTAGCCAGCTTAGGACATGTTGAACTTATATTTGGATTTGCCATTAAGGACACCACTTTAGAAATCCCAAACAAAACTACAAAGGTCTGGGGATTTATTTTCACATTGCTGTTTGAGATAAGTCACCAGAGCAGAGCTGTCAGACAGAATGAGAACTCCATTCCTATAAAGGTTTTCCAGCCACCAATGAAAAGGTTTCAAAATGGTTTTCATCAAAAATTGTTGACATGTAACTAAAGATCCTAAGGGGGCTACACTCTATGGCATCCTGAAATGGTAGGAGACTTGCTCCCTCTGTCCTCTCTACTTGTATCAATACTGATAATAATTGCTGGAGGTTGTACTTGCAGAGGTATGCTGTACATGAGTCCAGAGTTATTTTCCTGCCTAAGAGATACCTCATATGGTGCAGATTGTTAAAGTTAGTTAAAATTGCCAAAGGTTCAGCCTGCAGTTGGAGCAAAGAATCACTGTTATGGGAGTCCAAGAAAGTGATCAATGACTATGATGTCTGCTGCCGAATTGAGAAAACTCGGCAGGTGAAGAAATTCTCTTGCAGATGGATTGCACTGCATAGACAAGGAACTTGCTATTGCATTAATTCTATTCTTGTTCCTGTAGGAAACATATTCTTTTTACCTGGATACTGACACCACACCTAGTCGACTGAAATCTTAAAAGGGTATGACATCGGAGATGTCTTTCTTGACACAGAGATTGAGAATGAGGAGGGTAACACATGAAATCATGTTTTGTTTCAATATATAACTAGCTTGCTATTTTGCAGGCTGTTGTAGGCAAATCACAGAACCTTTGGAAGTGATGGGAATGGAGACATGAAGCCACTCCTCTTGCAAATCCATAATGATTGTGTATTCTCCACAATGGACTGCATTAGAACCTGCTGTTGCATTCAATCATGCATCCAAGAGCATAAAACTGAATGCATTGAGGTTGACGACCCAGTGATAAGTGCTGCCTTGTAGATGAAAAAACTCTGCAAATGCTTACTCCACAGCAAACCATCTGTGAGGTCCATATGTCATGGTAAATCTTCCCCATTCAGCAACAAATATTGAAGCCTTCTCCCTGCTGCGATCTGTCATATGGGGGACATGGATGTATGTCATTGAGATAGCAAGGGTCTCATGGAACTTCTGGTGAAAATGATTGACCTCCCTTTGACTCTTCCACTTAGTTCAGGAGAACTGTGGTTTGCGATGGTTGTAAATCTGATAGGACTTCATCCCAGTGGCATGTGCTCTAGTGACATCCCTGTGACCTTTTGTTGGTTGCCTTGCAAATCTCTCCACTGGAGCCAAGACTGAGGGATGGAAGGAACTGGCTTGTTGCAAATTCCATCAAAATGATCATTAAAAATTGATTAGATGATGAAGGTTAAGAGCATAGCTTGGCATTGAATGGTCTTTAAGAAAGGTGGGGGTAGAGAGCACTGCATCTGGTTCCACCTGTTCTAAGTTCATAGCTGCTGTTACAGCCATGGCCGTAATATATTTGGCCTTTATGTTACAAAGAGGCCATTCTAAAAATATTTCTGGTGATATTCGGGGTGGGAGAAGGCAAGCTGTGTTCCGTCTATTGAAGATCACCGTAGATATTAGATGCAACATTAATCCCATGGTCATGATGTTATGAATCAACCCACAGGTATTGAAATGGAAAACTGATAGAAATTACTGTGCAAATAACATGTCCATAGGCTCTTGGAACTTGTAATTGATGATGTAAGTAGTCCCAAAATTTCAGTCTCTTTCTCAGATTGTGGAAGCAATTGAAAGTAGATTCTTCTGTATACAATGATTAGATGTCAGAACTGTAGACTGGCAGGTGATGTAGAGGAAAGAGGACAGAAGTCCAATGGGAGTGGGCAAAAAACTTCTTCAGTCCAAGCCTGCAAGGCAGTTTCACTCATCATATAGTAAGATCTAATAATGCACTTGAGGTCCAGTTTTCATCATTTTTGGATTATGGTAGTGAAGCAGATGTCTCTTATGCTACCTGGAAAGTAGATGGAGAAGAATGTCAAAGACTGGCTCACTATACTTGCAGCACATTGTGAGTTAGAGCCTGTTACTTCTAAGTTGTTGCTAAGTAGAGGCTCCCTTTGGGTGGCAGAGACTTGAGGGTGAGTGAAAAGACATCTTAGAAATTGAGGCACATCGCATGCCAGATGTGTCTAGAGGTACTATGTGGGTTAGATTGATTCTTGTGAGTGCCTATATCAATTGGACATCATGCACCTAGCAGCACTATGTGGGTTACACTGATCCCTGAGAGTGCCTGTATAGACTGGGCACTGTCTGCAGGAAGTGCTTGGCAGCACTATGCAGGTTAGTCTGCTATATAACTGGTTTCATGAAGTGGGTTCATGGATACTGTATCAATAAACTGAGCATCGTATGCAGGAAGTGCCTATGGAGAATTATCTGACTCAGTGGAACTGCACAAGTTTGCTTGTGGCTGATACTGTATGAGTGATTGTAGTTGTGGCTTATTGTGATTAGAGTTATATGGCAGAGGCTGGTTGTGAAGTAACATGGCCATCTTGGCTGGCATGATGTCCAATATTGTGGTTGAAACATGACACAAAATATTGATCCTTGTAGCTGGCCTGTAATTCTGAGTGTGTGTGTGTGTGTGTGTGTGTGATTTGGATTTTTAACATAGCTTTAACAATTTTTCAGTCATATCGCTACAATGTCTGCAGTGTGGCAGTTTATAGTGATGTCTAGCACTGGGGCATCATGCCACAGACATGTAGCATGATGTCCCACCCAGTCACATTATCCTGACACCATGTCGACCAGTCCTAACACTAACCTCATAATGCTGAGCGCCAAACAAGGCAGCTGTTAGTACCATTTTTGTAAGTCTTTGGTATGACTTGGATGGAAATCGAACCCTCGACCTCCCGCATCCGAGACGGACGCTCTAACCACTAGGCCATGAGATGATCCTGTAATTCTGAAATGCGAGACTGTAACTGGGGCTGTTGTTGGCCTCCATCTTGCTCCCCAGTAAATGATAGAGTTTCAAACACTTGCATGCAAGTTGATACTTTTGTCCCTAAAGCTATGCTTCTGCACCTTCCTCTTAGCACCCAAAGAATTGCCGCTTACTGACTTCTATCCAAAATATGCAAGTCTGACTTGTGTTCAAGAAATGACAACCAGAAAAAACTACACATGTTGAGTGGTTGTCAGACTGGTCTTGCCCATGGTCTAAATTTGAGTGACAAAATAGAGCAAACAGTATATACAAGTAGTGTAGAGCCCTGCTTTGTGAATTTATGAGTGTCTGGCCAGAGTTACCCACTATGATAAATATCTGTAAAAGGGAGCATGTGGCCAGTACAGGTTGAGATTTAGAGCGTTGCTATTAATATTTACAACGTGGATGCTAAATAATCAATTCTAGTAACAAGTAACCTGTAGGAACGTCAAGTTTTACTGCCCATACAGGTAAAATCACTTAAGCGTTGCTTTTAGTAACTACACATATGATGTGGAAGTCAGATAATCAAATCTAGTAACAACTTACCATAGGAAGGCCAAATTTTGACTGCCTATACTGGTAAAATCATTGAAGCATCACTTACAGTATACTATATGTATGAGTTGGATGCTATAGAAAACTTACATATACTTATCACACCATGGAGAACGCTATACAGTAAACAGAAACAAGTTTTCTATATTAGACACAAAACCTACACATAAAAAAGAAACTGAAGCATCATTAATGATCGAGGTAGCCACCACAATATCCATTGAGACAATGTTACCTGTATGAAAGGCCTCAATGATATTCTATACAGGTAAAATCAGTAAAGCGTCACATATATAGTTATGAATTAGACTCTAAAACACTATAATATAGAAACTTAAATGTATGTATCATGACTCAGCAGAAATTACACAGCAATATTAAATAAGTTTTCTATATCAAGCACCACACCAGCATTTATTAATATGATTATAACAATGTGAGGGGACGCCATTGTGAACTGTGCAGGTATGTACAAAAGGCGCCTATGTGTGCGAAGACACCAAAGTGACAATATAGTAAGGAAACTTTGTTGATGTTGATAGGAAGAATAGAAAAGTTGTAAATTTATAGATGGAGTTGAAGATTAAACTCCTCCAACTTGTTTTGAGGAAGAAAACATCCCGACTGCTTGTATGGATTTTACTAGGTCTCTCTGCCTGTAGAGAATGTGTAACTTGCCACAACCATAAATAGTATCTGACAATTACATAGGATTTTGTGCCAATTGCAGTATCAAGGGGAGATCACTCTAACTGCCACCTAGGTGGGCAGGTAACTTTTACCTTTTTACCTAAAAGTTTAAGCCTGGGAAGGGTGGATTCACGAGGTAGTTGTAGTTCACATAAGGTATTATGATTGGGTAACATATTTTAAGAAGAAATAAATGAGATTTGAGCATAAAATAAGCTTGCTGGAAACAAGACTGATCAGACAGCAATTATGATGTGTGGCTACAATATAGGTGGATCAGTTTACAAATTTAGAACCTTTACTATCTCCTTACTTTAACATCATGTCTAAAAAACTGAACTAATTTATGACAGTCTGAAAAACAGTTCCTTCCAGAGGTACAGCCATAATTCATATGGATAGACTTCACTCATAACTGAAATATCCAACCTCTTGATGATATAAACTAATTTATCACGTTTTATTGAATGGGATGAAAAACAGTGTCAACAGAGAGGGGAAAAAAACGAACATCCAACTGTATGCAAATCCCCTAATCAAAACAGTCTACAGAGAGGTAAAAACACATCCAACTGGAAGCAAACCCCCCCATCAAAAGAGTCAATAAAGGTAAAAAAAACAAAACAAGGCCAACTGGATGCAAACCCCCTCATCAATATAGTCTATAGAAGTAGAAAATCACAGCCAAGTGGATGCAGATCCCCTCATCAAAACAGTCTACAGAGAGGTAAAAATGCATCCAACTGGATGTAAACCCCCTCATCAAAACAGTCAATAGAGGTATATAAAAAAACCCAAGGCCAAATGGATGCAAACCCCCTCTTCAATATAGTCAATAGAAGTAAAAAAATCACAGCCAAGTGGATGCAGATCCCCTCATCAAAATAGTTTATAGATATGAAACAAACATAACCAATTGGAGTCCCCCAACAATATGTGCATATCTCACTGATATAGAAGCTATTTAAAACCATGATGATACAAACTTATTTACAAAGCTGAAGCAAACTGATCAAAATCAGGATTGATAGGTCAATCAGATTTAAGATTACCTCTTAAATATGTATACATCTTGCTCATAATCAGTCATCCAACTTCTTGAGGATACAATACTTACCAAATCTGATTAAAACCCATTCAGAAGCAGAGATGCACGAGTGATGACAAGCTCATCTAACTTGATGCAAGATCACCTAATATGCATGGATCTCACTCTTAATAACATTCATCTGAGATCTCAACAAGTATTAGCCTATTTACCATGTTGTATTAAAATCCTATCAAAAATATAGTCTCTAAAGAGGTGAAAAAAAACTCAGCCAATCAGATGCAAGATCACCTTATTAATATGTACAGGTCAATCAAATTGCAGGATCACCTCATTAATATGTGGTCTCTCTCATTATCAGACTCATCCAAGATCATTAAAATGTAATTATATTCCAAGTCTTATAAAAACTGGATCAGAAATATTACTCCACAGTGGCAACATGCACAGCCAATAAATGCAAGATCACTTCATTTAAATATGAAGATCTCATTCATTACTGAAATTATCCATGATCTCGATCATTCATGTTACAAGTTTGATGAAAACCAGATCAGAGATATGGCCTGCAGAGTGGTAAAAAGCAGTTTGTTGACAGATGCATGAAAATTCATGTATGAAGGATGATAGATGAGACGTACTGCAGAGCTACAGAATGAACTCACTTGGCTTTATGGCCAGGGGAGGCAATCAATTATGCAAAACATGGGAGAAAATATACCAGTGATGTTCTGATGAAAAATGTTAGTGTCATACATCACTAGAGGAAAATAAAATGTGCAGGACATATATAAAATCACAATCTCATTTTAAACTTTTATTCCTCTTATGTCTAGGTATGGCAGTGTATTTTCACAGAATGAAAGAACTGACCTTCAGTTTCTGAATTTTTCCTTTCAAAGACGACTGCATTCCTACATGCTGGAACAAAGATGGCCGAAATCTCTTCTTAGCTTCTGCTTTCATCCTGGCACAGTGTTTCTGTAGTCGGAAATGCATATCTTTCACAAATGTATTTAAGGCAAAGTGAATAATTATATTATCTGCCAAGCCTAGTCTTTCCCCCTTGGAATTATCATATATTTAATCTCTATAATGAAGCTACCACATACAAATTCATAAAATGTTTGGCAGTAGTTCTTTTGTAATAATTATATACTTGTTCCACTTACAACAGAGATGTGTAACATTATAATATGGCTGAAAATGTAATGCCATCTCTGTTTGGTTGAAAGTCAAATAAATAAACTTTTAGTACCAAACCAAAGTCATCTTTGATCTGTTACCATAGAAACTCAAAACAACCCAAACACTTTAACAACATGGCCATAGCCTGCATGTTGAGCCCACATCAAGATATCACTAAAGTACTTCAACCACAACCTGAAGGCTGATGATAATGATGATGTTGATGATGATAATGATGACAATGATGCCACAACCAGAAAAGTGATTGCTAAGTATTGCTTTCCACTAATGTGGACTCAACAATAATAATTTGGGGTTCACAACACTTTGAATTTTCAAAGTCCTACTGGTTTATCAAATATCATTAATTTTAATATTGTAAATTTAGACACGCTGTTAAACATTACAATTTATAATACAGTAAAACCTGTTATGGGAGACCGCTCCTTCTGCCAACCAAAGCGGTCTCTCAAGACAGGTGGTCTCTCATAACAGGTGTGTGAAAATGGACTGGTTTCTAGGGTCAATAGTTAGCACTGTTGAAGAAGAAAAAAATATCCATACTCAATGTACATGTATCATATCCTTTATTCATAAATCTTGTTAAATATTGCATGTATTCCTCTCACAATAACTTTATATAATAAAGATACACAGTTTACATCAAACAATGTGAATCAAATTTATATCATCATAATTCAGTTCTGCTGAGACAATAATTGCCTTTTCCTGAATCAGCTTCCCACTTACTGGTATGTTTTTACTACTTGCAACACAAAACCACTCCCATACTTGCTCGTTTAGATCTCCATACAATGTCTGTCGTGCTGTGGAATATTTCCTCTGTGCTTGTGCACCTTTCTGCCATTCATTTCTAATGGACTCCTTGTCTTGGATAACACTCTGAACTTGCGTTTTACCGACGTTTAAGCTGGCTGCTATTTTGCGAGCGGTCTCCCATTTTTCACTTCTTTCAATTACATTAATTCTTTCTTCCAGTGTTAGAATTTTTCTTTTTTTCATCAAAGGTTCTGCCATTGCTATTAATGTTGATGTAATAACGACTAGATGTATTTTGGTTTTGATCAGGTTTTGGGGAAATGTGGAATAAATATATATTAATTACCAATGAATGAAACCAAAAAAATAATTAACTTATCAAGATACAATACATTTATTTTGAGACAAAGTTTTAAATCACCAGCATTATAGCTGGATAAACAAAGGTTGCGACCATCTGCACCCGGGTAAACAAATGCTGGCTTGGTGAAACACTGTAACCCAAAAAATAATTATAAAAAAAAAAAAAAAATCCGGAAATGATTCTCACATCCCAGTATTAAAGACAAAGATCTCATTCACCCCCCCACCCCCCCGCATTAGGGATTAACTGGAAAGACAAATGATGTACTCAACCCAACACTGAAGCCCTTTCAAAAGATTTATCACTGGGACATTAGGACTACCAGCATTGTGTGGGCTTTCACAAAGATAAAGAAAAAATACAAACCTCTAAATTGACTGTGTATGTCCATCATTACTCCCTTTGATGAAAAAATGGCTAATCTTACTGGCAATTCACATGACGTCGGCACTATAATGGCGGTTAGTGACATGTACTTTAGTCTGGTTTACTGCAATTTACAAATGACAGCAAACACTTGACTTGTAAATTCACAAAACTGGTAGCTAGCCAAATTTTTTTTTTTTTTTTTTTTAAATACCATTACAGAACATTCTGTACTATTTATGCGGTCATTGATACAAAGGATTAAATGATGGTTAGTGGTGTTTATCTTGCTATATGGCTGTTCAACTGTAGTGTTATTTAATGTGCACTTTGTTTGCATACTACATGTATCCTGAGCTCTCGTGTTTACAAAGGATTAAGTCAAGGTCAGTGGTGTTGATCTGTTTTTTGCGATGCCGTCGATCATAGCAGTGTCAAAATGCATATTTTGCCAAGAAATCGCGGTTGCTGGTCGCGTTCAGCAGGTGGTTGCTCATAACAGCATTTATATAATAAAACTGATCTGTGCATTACGATTGTGGTCAGAAATGACACGTGGTCGCTCAAAACAGAGGTCGCTCATGACAGTTTTTACTGTACTCACATCATCCTTTTCTGGACTGCACACCTTGACCCACAGCAGATGGTCCAATAACCAGTCTATTGGTTTATCTTTATAGAACATGAGGAAAAATTCCACAACAATAGGAAGATCTGAAGATTTGAAGAGTTTGCCTGAAAAAAAAATGCATTAATACGTAAAACTCAATAAAAATCTCAAATATGAAGTATTCTTTTGAGTTAATTAATAAAACCATTTTCATACTGTTTGATAAAAATTTTAAGACCATTATGCACATCCACAAAAATGCCTCCAATCATATCACATCTGAAGTCTCTGTCTTAATATATGGTTTGTGAAATGTTAGGTATCTATGCATGCACACATATATGCATACACCCACACATGCATGTACGTAAAAGCAAAATCAGTCAAGTTTTGTTAATTTAAGCATACCTTGTTGGCAAAATGATAAGTTATAACTTGATAAGAAATTACAAGATTCTATCAATAATAAAATACAATGACATTTTTAAGTCAAGCATAATGAATAACATAGTTAGAAAATGCAGTAAAATATAATGAAATACTGGAAAAGAATAATGAAGTAATGGCTTCAATACAGTTCCTACATTCTCTTTCAAAAGCATCTTTGTCATGATAAAACAAGTCAGATATCTTGATGATACAAGTTTATACATGTACAATGAAACTCTAACACACTTTAATACTATTAAGTCTATATATCTAGAGAGAAACCTGAATATACTTTGATGATAAAAGTCTATATGTATAGTGAAACCCTAAAACACTTTAATATATATATACATTGAACCCTAATAGACTTTGATATGTCTATATATGTACAGTGAAACACTAACACACTTTGATACTATAAGTCTATATAAATTATGTAGAGTGAAGCCTGAATATACTTTGATGATACAGGTCTATATGTATAGTGAAACCCTAACACACTTTTATATATATACAGTGAACCCTAATAGACTTTGATATGTCTATACAGTCCTACCCGTTTATGTCGACATTCTCGGGCCCGAGGAAATATTGTCGACATAGGCGGATGTCGAGATAAGTGTTTGGGAGGGGTACTGAAAAAAAGATACAAGTTAAATTCATCAGTAAGGGGTGACCTGTCGTCAGTGAGTAGCATTTACACTTTGAGAAACCAAACAATGCAAATTTTGATTACATGAAGACAAAACCAGTGTCAAATACACTTGTATATTGACAAATTACATTTTGGTTACCTTTGTGTAATAAAATCCACAATAAAATATTGCGTCGGTCACATCCTGATATGAAAAACATTCACTACGATTATTCAATGTCGGCATAAGCACGTGGTTGCATAGTTGTTATTTACATGCTTGGAGTACATGTACTTAAATTGGCCTAGATTTTGGTCAGTCAATTCCCATCTTACTGAGGCTACCAAGAGGATGGGGCTATTCACGGGGAAATGAAAACCTGTCAACAAGTTGGTTTAAACAGTACGTGTATTTAGTTACAGAAGTCATCGTGAAAAGTACATAAAAGCGAACAAGAGATATGTGGCTGATATGATTAATGAAGGCATAATATTGTATACATTGACACATGTTAATGAGGTATTAAAAGAAAATGATTCTTACAATACAGTATTGTAACAATGTCTGCTCAATACATTTAAATTTTTCACAGACATCTTTGCGAGATGCCCCACCCTCAACTTCCTTAACAGCCAGATATTTAGTTTCCAGAGACTGTAAATTTAATCTGCATTTACACTGCCGTTGGTAGCCATCGTAAATATAAATAAAGTTAAAAAGGAAACTTTCACAGCGCAATAAACTTGTTTTAATCACCGATCACTTTGGAAAATGCAAGAATCAGATCAGATTTCATTGCTTTTATTTAAGTCGCCGCGAGAGGCCAACTTTATAGCTCCAAACAAAAGCCTGTTTTTTCTTTTCCGATCGCGACATTAAAGCCTGCCGGCAAGATCAACTAATTGTTGAATAAAGTACAGGTCGGAACTGGACGCTTGCCGACATAAATGATTAGGCGAGAAAATTAAAGCTTGGCGGCAAGATCAAATAATTGTTGAACAAAGTTTGGGTCGGAACTGGCAGCTGGTCGACATAAATGATAAGGCGGTAATATTAAAGCCTAGCGGCAAGATCAACTAATTGTTGAACAAAGAATGGGTCGGAACTGGCAGCTTGTCGACATAAATGATTAGAAAACAAAGGATTTGTTCAAGCTGGGACCAAGGGCTTCTGTCGACATGTACATTTATTTTTTTATCTCGACGTCGGCATAAGCATGACAATTTTAGTAGTAATAGTAGACCAAGGGACCGGGACTTTGCCTTTTTGTTGAAATAGGCGGCTTGTCGACATAAGTGATGTTGATATAAGTGGGTAGGACTGTATATGTACAGTGAAACACTAACACGCTTTGATATCATAAGTCTATATAAATTATGTAGAGTGAAGCCTGAATATACTTTGATGATACAGGTCTATATGTATAGTGAAACCCTAACACACTTTTATATATATACAGTGAACCCTAATAGACTTTGATATGTCTATATATGTACAGTGAAACACTAACACACTTTGATACTACAAGTCTATATAAATTATGTAGAGTGAAGCCTGAATATACTTTGATGATACAGGTCTATATGTATAGTGAAACCCTAACACACTTTGATATATATATACAGTGAACTCTAATAGACTTTGATATGTCTATATATGTACAGTGAAATGCTAACACAAATTGATGATATAAGTGAACAGTGAAACCTTAAAACACTCTAATGATATAAATCAATATATCTACAGTGAACCCTAATATACTTTGATGATATAAGTCTATATGTGTAGAGTGAAACCCTAACATACTTTGATGATATAAGTCTATACGTGTAGAGTGAAACCCTAATATACTTTGATGATATAAGTCTATACGTGTAGAGTGAAACCCTAATATACTTTGATGATATAAGTCTATACGTGTAGAGTGAAACCCTAATATACTTTGATGATATAAGTCTATACATGTTGAGTGAAACCCTAATACACTTTGTTATAACATCAGTTATGACACAGCATGGTCATGGCATGGCATATGAAATTTGACAATAATCTCAACAATCACCTAAAGCACTACAAAGCTTTACTGCCCAAATAAAAATAGAGTTTGATTTAAAAACCAGGACATTTCAGAGAAGAAAAAAAAATCATTGCTTCTTGTTTATTTTTGAATGATGTAAGCTACTTAAAAACCTAATAATTGTAAATCTTATTATTCAGCCATTAGCAATAAAGACATTAATTCTTTGTGGTTGACATCAATGCATCAAGTGAACAATAGTTGCTCAGTCCAGGGTACACAAACGCCAACAGATGTTTACTCAGTCATCTGGCATACCATACACATCCATGCACCAAACAATCTAGGGATCAGAAAAACTTAAACACCCTGAATTTATAAATCAATTAATGTACCTACTTATTTACGAGATGACAACAGGGAACCTATGCATGCTCAATCACCAATCATACAAACCCAATGGAACAAGTCTACTGCCCAAACTGTCAGGAGCAGTTTAAGTCATTGTTACAAATAGGTTAAGTACACATTACTGAAGGAACATACTAGTGGCCAGAGCAGGTGAAATCATTCAGGTGTCAAACTTAATGTGAAGCAACAGTAGTGAAAAATATACCATCAGAAATTACCGACATGACCTTCCTGGTCTGCAATGTTATACAATGACCAAAATACATCACATAAACTTGCAAAGAAGTGAATGCTAGTGAACAAATAACTGTCTAGAAATTATCTGCATGATTATATTATCCAGTCAATGGCTGCAAACCTATAATATGTCAACTGATCATGATTTATGGAGTTTAATGTCATCTTTAGCATATGAATGGCCATATATGGTGACCAGTTTATTTGTTGGAGGAAGAAATCAGGAAGAACCCTTGAGCCTCAGAAAGCTACTGGCATGTTTTCTCACCAATCCCCCCTGTTCAAGCCAAGACTATAAATCACACGGACAGAGGTGAGACATGAGTGATCTGTTAAAATAAGTGCCTTTGACCACTCAGCCACCTGGTGCACCATTTAGGTCAAGTACACACCGAATGAACATCCTTGTAACCATGACAGGTATAACAAACAGGAGCTGACATGTATATCTTATTACAACATTGTTATTTTATATTTTAAGACAATATTGTTGTTTCAATAAGGTGAGGAAATTTTGTCTCAGAAAAGAATGAAAAATAGTTTCATTAATGGTACTTTCTTGATCATAATACCTAGCAAATCCCATTTAAAATTAATTACTCTGGGACCAAAATGTAGCTGTCAGAGTTATCTGCCCTGATATAGGGACTGATGTCAAATCCTGTGTGCATTTATGTTACTACTGGAGTAGAATGCACCTTCTCCTAGTGGAATGTAATTGCAGGGAGGGCGGGAAGGAAATAGCCTTATTATGATCTGTTAAGAATTATCAAAGGAACATATTTTGTCAGAACAACTGGTTTCTTCTTCAAATAAGTTACCCAATCATAATACCTTAGGAAGATAGGTAAGAGGTGGAGAGATTTACATACCCTTAACCTAAAGAGACCATCTTTGTTCCCCTAAGGTATGTTTTGCAGCTTCTAAAGTGAGAACATGGCTGGAGCAAAGAAGCCGAGACACAGCAATGTAGCCTGTTACATTGTGGCAATAGGTCCAACCAGGTCTAATGGAGTCTTCTGGGAAAAAAGATTCATGTGGAAAAAGCTATAGAAAGTTGACTCCAACCTTGATTCCAAGGCCTGCATAATGTCATCTAAGGAACTGTTTGACTCAAATGCAACACTTGTTGCAACTGTCTTAACTTCAGTAGCAGAAATGCATAACAAATTCATTATGTTTTTTGGTTACAGTAATTCTCCAAATGCTGAATGCAAAATCCAGCTTAACCAGGATGATACAGGCTGTGCTGAGATATGATTCTTTCCCTCTCAGAGGTAAGAATAGATGGAATCTCCCTTGTTCTTGCACTGGCTATGTACGTTAAGAGTAACATCTCAAAGCTCTAATCAGGTACTGTAGATAACCTTGAGTTGAATGGTCCAGGTTAGAAAGAGGTTTCACCAAAAGAAACGACTGAATGTGCATGAGCTGAAGCCTGTTCTTGGCAACAAAAGAAGGGTTCATCATCAGTGACACTGATCCATCCCATTAGAACTGTAAGTAGTTTGGGTCAATCAACATGGCATGTATTTGCTGAATCCTGCAGCTGTAGCTGATCTGAGAAAGTTGGTCTTATACAAGAGGTGAAGAATGAAGCTTTCAAGTGCAGTTACAACAGTACATTATTCAGCCAAGTTAAAACCCATGACAGATTCCTCTTTGGGCACAGCAGCACCTCTGGGCATATGAAATTAGAAGATTAGAAAGGTCCTTATTTTGTCCTATATACTCTCTTCTGTTATGTTGCCACATGTCAGAGATTGTGGAATGGTAACCTTCTTGTATGATTGGAGTTAACTCTTTTTCTTCATACAGCCAAAGTAGGTAGTTAATTATTTGAGATATTAATGCCTTCAGCAAAAACAATTTTTTCATGCTCACACTATTGTGAGAAAATTTTCTGCTTCTCAGCATAGCTTTCAAAGTGGAGGGCCTTCTTATCTGAGTGATTTGCTTCACCACTTGTTGTGAGAACTGTTCATTTTTGAAAGCTTGCTTAATATGACCCAGATATGCTGGAACAACAGCTCTGAATTCAGGTGAAGGGCCTGCTATCATGGTTGTTTGAGCTGATAAGGAACTATCTTCATTTCTTTGGGATTTCAATGGAGTTGTTGGATGAGATGAGAATGTCCTTCCATGCAGTTTCTCTTGACACCAATGAAATACTTTCAGTATAGCTTTTATCTCTAAGATACTGATATGCAATAGACTAGACAATCATGGATGAGTCGTCACTTCCCACTGGTGTCCTGAAATGATGCCACCCCAGTAGATTGTGCTCACATCTTTACAAAAACCAGCAAGATCAGGGGTTGTACCTACAAGGGAACACTTGATGTAATCCAACTGAGGTACTTCCACTCCTGAGAAGGGACCTCATTTGTTCCAAACAGCCAAGTTTGGGCTTCCATTGACACAAAAGTATCATTTCTAATCATAAATAGGTTACCTAGAAAAATTAGTCTACTGCCACACTGAGTAATCCAGTATGAAAAGAAATTCCCTGGCTGAAAGACACTTCTGTCAGAACTGAGTCACCAATAAAATGAATTTCAATTTGTGTTCCTGTGGAAGACATACTCTGTCCAGATGTGTTTTGGACTCCATACCCAAGTGAGTAAAATGCTGAGTTGGTATGATATCAGATTTCTCTTTGTTGACAAGGAATCCACGACAAACGAGGACATGGAGATGGTCCTAAAGTGAACCATTACTCTGTCAATAATACATGTGGGGACCCATGGATTGATATAGAGTTCAAATGAGCATGTGTGGAACGGGTTGAGTATCTACCTGAAGGTGAACCACAGGAACTGTTTGAAGATTTGCAAATTGGGACATGCAGATCTGCATTATGCAGATCTACAATGAAGGCAATGTATCCCTCTGGAATGACATTTAAAACCCAACCGGGTGTTTCCATTTTGAACCATGGTGCATGGATGAAACAATTGAGTGTGGTTCAGTTAAAGAGTGCCATTGGCTTTTGGGACCATGAACAGTCTTAAATAAAATTTGGTGATTTATTATTGTGAATTATCTCTAAAGCACTTTTCTTGAAATTGTTGATTTCTTGCTGCAGCACATCTAGATTAAATGGATCTTTGGGAATGTCTGTAGCTGAAGGGATCATGGAGAAATGATGAGGGGCATTGAATGTGATATGGATCACCACTGAAACCACTTGCCTAATCCATTCATGGACCAAGCAAATTCTGTGCCATTCAATGCCATAAAATAGGAGTCCTCCCCCACTGGGGTATATGTTAAGGGCAGCTTGAGAATGTTGTCATTTCTTCTTGTAAGGAGGCTTATGAAGAGAAACTTGGGAAAGAATAATCCCCTTCTCTCAGTTTCATGCTTATTTGTTCTTGAGAACTGTGACCTTCCATGTTTACAAATATCTCCTTGGTTTATGAAACTGTGTCCGTGGGAGATCTGTTTTCTTTGTGGCTTGCTAACAAATTTTCTCTACCTGGCCATTGAAAAGGAGGTTAGAAGAGAATGGCTGTGATCTTAGCTTGGCTTTATGGTGGTCCTTTAAAAAGGTGGAAGTGGAGAGGACTATCTCTTTCTGCCAGCTGAAAATCTGTCACTGCTGTTATGGCATTGGCCAGTGTCTCTAGAAGATTGTGACAATACTGATATCTCTGACAGTCTTAGATGGCACTGGTAAAGACTGTTGTTTAAGGTGGCAGCTAACCATACTAGCAGATATGGTAACTTCCAGGCAATCACTAAGCATGGTGACATATATCTGAGTTGATCTTAGCCATCAAACTCCTGTGTACCAGGTCTATAGGTTCAGCCAAGAATGATTTGTCAGGTTGAGGTGATGGTGATAAATGTGGAGATTGGGTTTTTGCTGTCACCAAAAGGGTTATCCTGGATCAGTTCTTGGCCAGTGCATCCACTTAACTGTGACATTCATCCAACAGGAAATCATTGATCAAGTTGACATCTGCATGAATACTAATGTATACTCATCCTTCTGACTGCACTTCTACATTTTCTCTTTCTGTTTTGACATGTTCCAAGTACAATGGCCCACTGATTTTCTGCCCAGCCATGCATATATTACACATATTCCCAAAGTGGCAAGCCACTACACAACACAATAAAGTTATTAATTACATGAATGCTATAATTGAGAGGCCACACCAGCAACCCGTAAGTACAGAAGGGCACCTATGTGTATGATAAAGTTGTAATTCTACAACATAAACAAAAAATTTGTAAATGGAGTATACTTCCTTGAAAAGAGAAACTTGCTCTAATGTTGAATATCTTCCAAAATTCTTGAATACAGTTTGTGAGGTCCCTCAATATGGAGAGCATGCTACTCAGCATGAGCAGGAATAGTGACTGAGGTACACAAGGAAACTGGCACCAATCTTGATCTCAATGGGAGATCACTCTGACTGTCACATGTGGTGAGTCATCATGCAGCTCCTGCAGCTAAAGTTTTCCTGGTAGCACTGGATTTGCAAAGCAGTGCATTAACTCCTAAGGTATTATGATTGAGTAAACTAAGAATAAACTGGTCCAACTTGCTCAATAGTGTGGAAAATATCAATTAAGACAGGATTTTGGGGAGGTCTCAAATGTTCTGCACTACAGTTTTCTACTTTGCATAGGGTCTGGTATAATGAAAAGAATTTCCCTGGATTTCCTCACCTGTTATCCTGGTTATTCAAAAACAAGACTTTGTATGTATTTGATGTTGTTAAAATCACTTTAAATTGCTTTTATTCTGGTGTCTGATTGATGGGTTTAATTCGGGTTGAAGTCAACAGCTTGGCCTTAATTCATATGTGTACCTCACAAAAGACTACTAGCTCCATTTTCACCCTTGAACTTCAAAGGTAAATTGGAAAAAAAAGAAACCAAAATAACTAACTGATACATTTATTTTACTTGTTATATATTTTATAACTGGTTCACTGCAATTTCCAAAACTGGTATTGTCTGTTGGCAAAATTAATTTTCCCTAATTTAATAACTGCTAAAGTTAGTGTACTTTGGACTAATTCAAGCTCATTTTTCAAGCACATGGTAACTACCTTTTTTATTAGCTGTCTGCTTTTGACAGTGTATAGTTTCCTTAATTACCACATATAATGAAACTTTTGTCTCAGTACCAGAGGAGGAAAGCACCATTGCAGTATGCCAACATCCTCTCCAAGGTGCATGTTGTGAATGTAAACAACTTTAGCTTATACTGGTCCTTTTCTTTTTAGTACATAACAATTGTAGAGCAGAACCAAAATAACATGCTTTTTATCAAAAGTGAAGGAATAACCAAATTATGACTAGGATTTGGTGTCAATCCCGCTATTCAGGGGAAGATCATTCTTGTCCAACTTTCACTTTTCAGGCAACTTTTTGCATTTTTATTTATTATAATTGAGTGATGTATTCGAAGAAGAAACGGCATCACAACTGTTAATGATGTGAATTACACTTCATCCAGGTTCTCACCTATGAATCCTAGGGTTGAAAATTCTAATAGAATCCACTCATAAACCCGCTGCTGGTCTGCATAGGTCTTCATTATCGAAAAATAGCCTGGCTTGGCTATTATATCATCTTCTAACTGGTGTGCAAGTGAAGAAAAATGAAATACATGAGCAAATGAGCACTCCTGTGTATTAATGTCATCTAGTTGCAAACAGGAAGAAGCATATTTTATGAATGATAATGATTATGTCTACTGCAATTCTACTCGAAAACAAGTTATCATTTAAGGTCATACCCTAAGAATGATGTATTTTTATAAACATGTGAAAAAAAACAGTAAGTCAACAAAATTTTTAAAAAATCTTGAGCCACCTCATGCAACCTGAGGTCATGGTGATATAGGTTTCTGACTTTTAATCCAAAATAGTAAATGTTTCCTTATACCACATATATCTGTCTATAAGCTGAATAATTTAGGAAAAAATAAAAGCCTGGAAGAAAGGAGGTCAGCTTGTCCATGGGACAAGGTCTAAACTTGAAAATTTTTAGGTTTTCTTTTTGACCACAGGTCACGTACTTAACCTGAACACCCAGGACCTCCTGTAAATCAGGGCTGCTACCACAAATTTAAAAAGAGATTCCCAACTTTCCAGATTAAAATATAAAAATTTCCAGACCTAAAAATAACTCCCAAAGAGGTCAGAATCAGTATACTAAAATTTCTCCCAAATGCAAAAGAGCAGTCACGTTAATGGATTCTGTCTAAAATGGTTGCAATTAATAACAAGATTTTTCAATATGACAGACATATGTTACAGCTTATGCTTGGGTCATGTAGTTTTTAAAGCTTTACCTATTCAGTTTGAGGGGTTGGCTTATATATGAATAGACTTATACACAAGTATATATGATACTTCAAATGCAAATCAATCATAAAATTTTGTGCAAGGTTTTACGTGATATACAAAATGTCATGTGATGCCTTCACAAATAGATAGATAGAAAAATGGACAGATATCAATGATATGATGATAAACTATGTCTTTGTTGTACATTTATAAAATCTCCAGTTCACTTCAATCAAAACAATCAGGTCCCAGTTAAATATTATCTATGTCACATGACACTATATACATCTGGTAAATAGAAACCTGTGACTAATTGTCTATAACTTTTGCAACCAATGAAAAGTTGGATAAATTTTGCCAGATGGAATAATGCTTGAACAAGGACAACATTCTGTATTGTCTTGCTACAACCATTTGCTTTCCCTTTCAATGTTCAACGTCTAACTTTATTATTCATCTTTACAGTATTGACCGATATTACTGTAATGACTGTATTTGATTTCATAAATGTGACTGCATACTTATAAATAAATGGGTAGATTTCCAGATATAAAGTTCATCACAATAAGCATACACTAATGATGTCATGAACATGGTTCCCTTCATGTGTAACTGAATGTATCTCCCACAAGAACTCAAAATGTTAACTCCCTTATCCACGTTGGGACTTTTCACATTAGTAGTCTCTCTCTCTCCATCAAAAGTAAAACTGAATAAAGTGCATTCCCTGACAACAATTAAAACCAAAAAAATGTGGTAAATATGCATAAAATCATGCTTGTCACAGCTCATACTCTTTCATAATATACTGCATCCATAACAGCTATTTTCATTCTGGAATCAGCTAAAACCCTAATTCCTTGTTTACATCCTCTGGTAAATGAGCACAGTGCCTGGATTCTACCTTTTTGCTCTAAATGGATTGAAATCAAATAAAAAAACTGAGGGATTTAAAAAAGTGAGACTATGTATGGTAGCTCTGACACATTTCTTTGAGACATTATTGGGATATTGTGTTGCCTGACGTAAGCTACCTTCAGCCCTATGCCCCATCTCTATATGTAAAGAAATTTCTGCCTCTTTCCTCCTACATATGAATTAAACCTTTCACATTCTGCATAAAGCCATCAAAAAGAAAAGACCACAGAAAAAAGCAGTACAATTGTGATGTAGGTATCAAAGTGTATGGTTTTATCCAGGTGGCATTTAACCACCAAATTTTGTAGTATTGTGGCAGTGGAATTATACTTCCATAGGGAGGTAACCCACTGAGAGAGGTATAGCATAATGATGCAGTTACATGAAGTATGTATGGATATAAGTTTACTGAATACATGATGCTCAAGACAAGTGTTCAGCATGTGCTGAGCTAACAGTATGTGCTGGATTACAGCATGTGCTGAGCCAACAGTATGTACTGGGACTACAGCATGTGCTGGGACTACAGCATGTGCTGGGATTACAGTATGTGCTCATGGTAATCAATATTTTAATATAAGAATCAACCTAAAAGCAGGATGTGTACTTATTATGTCACAATGAATATAGCAAATGTATCTACTTACTTGCACATAATAAATACCCCTAGTTCTGGCATAAAGCATGAGAAAGCAAAAGTCAAGATTCTGTTTGGTTCTCCATCTGTAATAAAAAGTTTAAAATGTAGAGATAAATTACTGGTAGAGAATCTTAAACAGGATGAGAAAGTGTCCATAACAGCCCTGTATACTCTGTTATATTAAATCCAACAATTATAAACTTTGAGAATATTTACAGAATGTCACAATGGCTAGACAATCAAAATGGGACCTGCCAAATAAAACAAAAATTTCATGTTTCAAACAAATTGACACCTGCAATACATCAAGTCCAGTATATTTTCAAATGTTTATTTTTGTGGTTTTGTTGTCATTGTTGGTTTAGTGCCATTTTTCAGCACATGATAGGCAGTACATGGTGGAGGAAGAACCCAGGAAATTCCTGGTAAGAATCACCAACCCTGGGGAGGCTATTGGCAAGCTTTCTCACATACTCACATTGACTGAACACCGAATCATAACCCACACAGACACAGGCAGTGATCAGTAAAGGCGAGTGCTTTAGACCACATGGTCTATGTGGTTTTGAGAAAATTTATGGCATTGTTGATACATGAATTCCTGCATTTGGAAAGGGGTCCAACTGTTTTCAAGGATAATTTTGTTGGGTCTCTAAATATGTGGTTTGTAATAACCATGAAATCCATGAAAATTTGTACTCCACTTATCATGTAGAACCCAAAATGACAATTTAAGCTTCAATGGCCTTGACCTTTAATCAATGGGCCTTAGAATCAGTAGGGGATGCCTATATCTAAGAGTTGATTACCAACGAAGTTTGATGAAAATTGAATCAGGAAACTGGACATATCAAGCAGAAATCAAAAATTGCAATTTCAGCATCAGTGACCTTGAACTTTTACCTCTCAGCCTCATAATTACTTGGGAGTTGCCTATGTATTAAGTCTGATGTGTTGCATGTCTAGCTCGAACAAAGTAACAAAGAAAAGAGTGAAGCCAACAAGCTTTGTAAATTTTAACAGAATAATTTATTTTCCTACAAAACAAGATATAAATATGAAAAAGGACTTAACAGTTTGTGAATCAAATCCAAAATTTAATCCTAGAATTTAAAAATAGAAGTCCTATCACTAAAAAGTTCTAACTGAATCAAAGTTCGAATCAAGATGGAAGGCGATGACGTCTTTTATATCCTGTTTTGTGCTGTCGTGTCAACAGTTCCTTGTTGAATCACTAAAGTTAATATTCCAGCTTTAGAATTCCGAATAATTTCCAATAAATGTCTTTGTCCAAGAATTTTTATGAGCACTAGATATTTCCAAGAAAAATAAATTATTTTAAATAAAAAAAACTCAATTCAACTGGTCACAACACAAAAATACCTTTGAGCTCCGAAGGTATGAATTATGACAGACTAGAGAAACACTGATACATCACTTTAACTCCACTTACAATGCAGAACGGACCATGTGATAGGGTCATGTGATCACTTACTTTCAAGAGTCGTAGTAACATCATATGTCAATTAACATGTCCGCCATGGATGAATTCGATTCTACCTAACAAATCTAAAGACTGAATAAAAATTAAAAAAAGTTGTTTACATAGAACTGACACGCAAGCCAAGTATGACCTTGATTAAGACCAATGATTTTCACTCTGGGAAAGAAATAAAAAAAGTTGTTTACCAGTTCTGAATCAAAGTCCGGAACTAAGGTCAGCTAAAAATATAATGTAGCAATACTGGTTATTTACAAGGTCAAAACAGAACTGAACTGAATTTTCCGAAAAAATGTCAAATCCAGTGAATAAAGTTATCATTACAATAACATGTAATGAAATAAAAATAAAATAAAACTAACACACCAGTAATTAAATTGCATATACGTAACATGAAAATTAGGCACATGGAAACTCAGCTTATCATACAGAAAAGAACACATTTTCATTTCTGGTGACCATGACTTTGGTCCTAGAAGCCCCAAATCAATAGGCTTCTGCCTCTACCCATGGGTAAGGAATAATCTAAGGTTTCAGTTAGAAGACTAAAGCAAATTATATTATGTTGGGAAAATGACACTGCCAATTGGGGGGGGGGATGGTCTGATGGTCAATGGGATAAAAATGTCAGATAGGAATCAACAAGCATACTATTAACAGCACATTTGACACCTGCCCGTATTTAATATTCTTCCATGTAGATAAATTAAATTTCTATGCTGAAACCATTTTTTGTTTTTGATTCTTTCAGTCAGAGTGGCCATGACCTCTAACATTTTGGACCCCAAAACTGCTCTTCCTTACCCTAAATACAAGTCATATACAAAATTCAGGTCCTGGTCTCTGACAAAGAACTCCTGTTATTATGCAGAAACAATTTTCCTTTTCTCAATTACAGTTGCCTCGACCTTCCATCTTTTAGCATCAAAATTAACAGGTTTCTTATTTCCTACGTGGAAACCTTCAACAAAGTTTGGTCTAGGTCTGTTATACAGAACTTTTTTTACTGTGCAGAACCATTATTCTTTTTTCAACCATAGTGACTATGACCTTTCATCTTTTGACCCCAAAATCAATGAAGTTCTTACCTTACCCCAAGTGTAAGCCATTTACAAAGTCTGACTGAGATAACTGATATAAAACTAATGCTATTATGCATTTTTATTCTTTTGTCAGAGAGATAATGACCTTTGACCTTTCAACTCCAAATCAATAGGGTTCTTTCTTAACACAGACACAAGCCATCCACAAAGTTTAATAACTCATTGTATTTTCAGCCACGGATGACCTTTACCTTTGACCTTGGAAAATGAAATCAATAGGTTTGTTTTTTATCCCAAGTGCAAGAAATCTACAAAGTTTGATAACTGTAAATGATGGAAAACTCAAGTAACTGTGCTGAAAGAAAACTGGTAAAATATTGACATCATTATATAATATATAATGCCTTATGGCAGACATAAAAAAAAACTGAAATTTGACTTGCTGGTGTGCCAAAGCTCATAAAACGCTCCTGGCCCTATGGCATAAGTACATAATATTTTTAGCACTACTGGAATAACCCTGAAAAGTTGATCATAATTAATATTCCAGTTTTGTGCAGGACATAAGTTTATCCCAAGATGCACACACATTATAACTTGGTAACAATAGGTGAAAAGGATCTGGAATTCAAGATGTTTTTCGCAGTGTCACAAAAACCTATGAAAATTACGTCACATGAGCTCACTCTACGTGTGTGATACATTTCATCTGAGGATGAATCCACACAACAAGTTTTCTCTCAACAGAATTAAGTCCATACAGAATGAAGACAGATGGTCAAATGATAAAAGTAAATCATATATGCTTCTCAAAGCATCTCAAAACACAGTCATATTTATTCTAAATTTTCAAACATTGCTCACAAATATAATGCACCTTCTTTGTGTCTAAACAAAACTCTTTGTTAAAAAGTTTAATAACTACAATACTAATTGGATAAACACACTGTAAAACCTTTGACATACAACACATACAAATAGAATGTGATGACTTTATGGTATGAGTGATACTAATTTGATAAACACGCCATAAAACCTTTGACATACAATACATAAAAATAGATTATGATGACTCTATGGTATGAGTGATACTAATTTGATAAACACGCCATAAAACCTTTGACATACAACACATAGAAATAGTTAGAATGTGATGACTTTATGGTATGAGTGATACTAATTTGATAAACACGCCATAAAACCTTTGACATACAACACACAGAAATGGTTAGAATGTGATGACTTTATGGTATGAGTGTCACTAATTTGATCAACACGTCATAAAACCTTTGACATACAACACATAGAAATAGTTAGAATGTGATGACTTTATGGTATATGCGATACTAATTCGACAAACACGCCGTAAAACCTTTGACATACAACACATAGAAATAGATTATGACGACTCTATGGTATGAGTGATACTAATTTGATAAACACACTGTAAAACCTTTGACATACAAGACATAGAAATATTTAGAATGTGATGACTTTATGGCATGAGTGATACTAATTTGATAAACACACCATAAAACCTTTGACATACAACACATAGAAATAGATTACAATGACTCTATGGTATGAGTGATATTAATTTGATAAACATGCCATAAAACCTTTGACATAAAATACATCACAATGGTTAGAATATGAGGACTTCACAGTATGAGCGACACTAACCTGAATCCAAAATAATTAAATCAATAAATTTATTAGCCTGGACTGCAATAAGTCTTGAAACAGCAACATGGTTTGATGGGTTTTGATAGCTGCATTACAAGGTCATTTAACTCCATTCCAAAACACACTCTTAATACAACTGTACTTGCAATGTTAATACTGGGGGTCAAACCTTCATCGTAAGTTGTAATGTGTACCCCAACATTACGCCTTGATTTACAACCACACAACTAAATGTTTCCTCCAGCATTACATGTTAAGTAAACTGGTAGGCAATGTGTGTGCAAAAATTATCTGAAAAAAGCCATTTTACTTTACTCTCTCTTGTGTGTCTCCAAATGTAATCTTCAGGTTATTCATATCGGGATAAAACTCTGCAGGTGGTCCCACTACTTCAACTAGGCCCTTGTTGACACTGTCAGGAAACCTTCAACAAGAAAACAAATGAATCAAGATAGGAAATACTACCAATATCTAGCAAATGCTAACACATAAGACACAAGTTCTCACCTGTGAATGACATTTTGATAAAGCAGCTTTCTGCTTACGCAGGTGAGACAGATGGGAAATCCTGCATGATGGGTATCGACTTTAGGCATACAATAAAATTACAGCAAAGCTGAATATGGAAACCCATGGAAATGACACTTTTAAAACCTTACATGATGTAGTATTTCAGTGTTGCTGACAATGAGATCACTGTCATCACCAGGAAAAGGGCATCTATCACGCACTATTGACAGATGAACCAGGATTTAGATTTGAAACAAATTGGATGTGTAACAATATAATCAGATCTCCAAGAAAGTTAACAGGACATTATATAAGTCTTATAAAGCAAATATAATCTTAAAATAATAAAACAAGAAAGTCAGGGCCAACATGTCAACCTCAATCAAGCCATTGCTACAAAACCATTAACATTAACTGCTGAAACAGCCAATGATCAGACTGGCAGAAAAAGTAACTACCATGACTTGCTTTCCACTAATGGGGGCTCAACAAAAGCCATCAGAAAGTACATGTACCTGTTACAATTTCACCAAAACCTTCTCCAACAAGAGGTATATAATTCTTGTAGGATCAGTAATTAATAATAATAAGTAAGAGCTAAAAACTAAAAATATTTAACACAAATTAATAACTTAAGGCTCATTCAGCAATGATCGTGAGTTTTATATTTTTATCATGTTGAAGGACTCAGATGACTATTTTTTAATTGAGCAGAGTACCAACATCAAGGAAAGAATCAGATACTGTACTTAATACTTAAAGATCAAAATGTCAGTTCTAATATCGGCATTTATTAAAAACATTTCTCAAACCTTTTATTAGTTATATCAATTTCTATATGGATTCTGTCTATGCACTTACATGACTTTTATATTTATTCGGCAAGCCAAATTTATCCTGTGCATACAAGTGCAATATCATTGAATTAGGTACCTTCTACTGGTACACTGCTTTAGGGACATTAAATACCGTTGATTATGGTACCTTCTACAGGTACACTGCTATAGCCACATTAAATATCGTTGATTGAGGTACCTTCAAATGGTACACTGCTTTAGGGACAATAAATACTGTTGATTATGGTACCTTCTACTGGTACACTGCTTTAGCCATGTTAAATACCGCTGATTAAG
The DNA here is from genome assembly GCA_016617855.1 of Megalonaias nervosa. Taxonomy (NCBI): domain Eukaryota; kingdom Metazoa; phylum Mollusca; class Bivalvia; order Unionida; family Unionidae; genus Megalonaias; species Megalonaias nervosa. The sequence goes on along the minus strand of JAECUM010010750.1, from coordinate 54,015 downwards.
GTACCTTCTACTGGTACACCGCTTTAGCCACATTAAAAACAGTCGATTATGGTACCTTCTACTGGTACGCTGCTTTAGGGACATTAAATACTGCTGATTAAGGTACCTTCAAATGGTACACTGCTTTAGCCACAATAAATACCGTTGATTAAGGTACCTTCTACTGGTACACTGCTTTAGGGACATTAAATACCGTTGATTAAAGTACCTTCTACCGGTACACTGCTTTAGCCACATTAAATACCGTTGATTAAGGTACCTTCAAATGGTACACTGCTTTAGGGACATTAAATACTGTTGATTATGGTACCTTTTACTGGCACACTGCTTTAGTCACATTAAATACCATTGATTAAGGTACCTTCTACTGGTACGCTGCTTTAGGGACAATAAATACTGTTGATTAAGGTACCTTCAAATGATACACTGCTTTAGGGACAATAATTACCGTTGATTAAGGTACCTTCTACTGGTACACAGCTTTAGCCACATTAAATACAGTTGATTAAGGTACCTTCTACTGGTACACTGCTTTAGGGACATTAAATACCATTGATTAAGGTACCTTCTACTGGCACACTGCTGTACGGACATTAAATACCGTTGATTAAGGTACCTTCTACTGGTACACTGCTTTAGCCACAATAAATACCATTGATTAAGGTGCCTTCTACTGGTACACTGCTTTAGCCACAATAAATACTGTTGATTAAGGTATAAATACCGTTGATTAAGGTACCTTCTACTGGTATGCTGCTTTAGGGACAATAAATACCGTCGATTAAGGTACCTTCTACTGGTATGCTGGTTTAGCCACAATAAATACCGTTGATTAAGGTACCTTCTACTGGTACGCTGCTTTAGAGACAATAAATACCATTGATTAAGGTACCTTCTACTGGTACGCTGCTTTAGGGACATTAAATACCGTTGATTAAGGTACCTTCTACTGGTACGATGCTTTAGGGACATTAAATACCGTTGATTAAGGTACCTTCTACTGGTATGCTGCTTTAGGGACATTAAATACCGTTGATTAAGGTATCTTCTACTGGTACGCTGCTTTAGGGACATTAAATACCATTGACTAAGGTACCTTCTACTGGTACGCTGCTTTTGGGACATTCAATACCGTTGATTAAGGTACCTTCTACTGGTACGCTGCTTTAGCCACAATGAATACCGTTGATTAAGGTACCTTCTACTGGTACGCTGCTTTAGCCACAATAAATACCGTTGATTAAGGTACCTTCTACTGGTACGCTGCTTTAGCCACAATAAATACCGTTGATTAAAGTACCTTCTACTGGTACGCTGCTTTAGCCACAATAAATACCGTTGATTAAGGTACCTTCTACTGGTACGCTGCTTTAGGGACATTAAATACCGTTGATTAAGGTATTTTCTACTGGTACGCTGCTTTAGGGACATTAAATACCGTTGATTAAGGTACCTTCTACTGGTTACGCTGCTTTAGGGACATTAAATACCGTTGATTAAGGTACCTTCTACTGGTACACTGCTTTTGGGACATTAAATACCGTTGATTATGGTACCTTCTACTGATACACTGCTTTAGGGACAATAAATACCGTTGATTATGGTACCTTCTACTGGTACACTGCTTTAGCCACATTAAATACCATTCATTAAGGTACCTTCTACTGGCACACTGCTTTAGGGACAATAAATACCACTGATTAAGGTACCTTCTACTGGTACACTGCTTTAGCCACATTAAATACAGTTGATTAAGGTACCTTCTACTGGTACACTGCTTTAGGGACATTAAATACCACTGATTAAGGTACCTTTTACTGGCACACTGCTTTACGGACATTAAATGCTGTTGATTAAGGTACCTTCTACTGGCACGCTGCTTAAGCCACAATAAATACCGTTGATTAAGGTACCTTCTACTAGTATGCTGCTTTAGCCACAATAAATACCATTGATTAAGGTACCTTCTACTGGTACGATGCTTTAGGGACATTAAATACCGTCGATTAAGGTACCTTCTATCGGTACGCTGCTTTAGGGACATTAAATACCGTCGATTAAGGTACCTTCTACTGGTACGCTGCTTTAGGGACATTAAATACCGTTGATTAAGGTACCTTCTACTGGTACGCTGCTTTAGAGACATTTAATACCATTGATTAAGGTACCTTCTACTGGCACACTGCTTTAGGGACATTAAATACCGTTGATTAAGGTACCTTCTACTGGCACACTGCTTTAGAGACATTAAACACCATTGAATAAGGTACCTTCTACTGGCACACCGCTTTAGGGACATTAAATACCATTGATTAAGGTACCTTCTACTGGCACACTGCTTTAGGGACAATAAATACCGTTGATTAAGGTACCTTCTACTGGTACATTGCTTTAGGGACATTAAATACCGCTGATTAAGGTACCTTCTACTGTCACACTGCTTTAGGGACATTTAATACCGTTGATTAAGGTACCTTTAACTGGTACACTGCTTTAGGGATATTTATCCTGAAAAGAAGACACAAAGTACTCTATTATGATTGTTCAGCAAACTTATGTCAAAAAGAAAATGTGTTGTGTACTGTGTCATCTAGTGCACACAAAATATTATGTTCTCAAATTTTAACACTGATATCAACAAAAAATGAATTAGTGGACTGAGCTCTAAAATGGAAGTCAATATTTTTTCTGTTGCTTAATTTGCATAATTAAGTATGGTCATATTCTTACATACACAATCAAATTATCTTTTGTGCTTGTATGCTAAATCCAGAAAATTATGTTAAACATATTTCTTTCTTTGTCGGTGAAAAGAACAATTTTAATATTGTGTAGGGATATGTCAAAATCATCACATACACCATATCAAATGAGTTCTTTCACCACACTTAGAAAAAAAACCCACCAAATAAAAATTGATGTGGTTTTCTGTTTATCATTATATACCCCCTCTTTCCTTAATAATTTTAGCTTCAAGGTGTGAATAAATTTCGAAGGATTTTATGCAAGTTTCATTTTGTGCAACCAAGAATATAGATCCATGTACATCAGTAACAACACCTAAATGGTCCAACTTGGGTGTGTGATACAGAAATACAGACTGAATATTCTTATCAAATACCAGATCAAATGATAGTTGATGATTAAATGGTTATATAGTATTAAGTTATATTTAACAACAAAATCATCAGAATTTAATCAATACTTACTGTGACTGAATAGTATCGCCTACTTCCTGTATGTATTTCTTGTCCCATGGCTGAAATTATATGCACACAAAGTTACAAAAGATACTAGTAATGTACATGCCTTTTCTCAACTGATATTACTTCAATCAAATATTAAAATTAAAAAAAAACTTGTACCTAAGAGATATAAAAAAAAAAAGTCCCAAAAGTCTGCAGTGATCTTCTGTTTTGAGTGGGTAATAGTTGAAGTAATTAAATCTACAAACTCTCATTTAACAACACTGCAGTATATTGTAATAATGCCTAATACCAACTCTCATTTAACAATACTGCAGTACACAGTAATAATGCTTAATACCAACTCTTATTTAGCAATACTACAGTATACTGTAATAATGCTTAATACCAACTCTCATTTAACAATGCCGCAGTACAATGTAATAATGCTCAATAACAATTCTCATTTAACAACACTGTTGTACAATGTAATAATAAGTAATAACAACTCTCATTTAACAACACTGCCATACATTTGTAATAATGCTTAATACCAACTCTCATTTAACAACTCTCAGCCATTTTATGCATTGTTAATAAGGAAAAGTTCAGATGACTTCAACCATTTAATCTCATATCCAATCAAGTAACACACACTCATAAAAATGAACAACACAAAACAAGATCTGCTTTCAAACAACATTATGGCTGAATAAGGTCTATGCCACTTATCATTCTCAAGCAAGTAACATAATAGACCCTGATCTTTCATATCACTATACGATGGCAGATCTGGGTCAATGCTGTTCACTGCATAATTGGAGATCTTAGTCTATACTAACACCATGTGATGACTAACATGTATCTATCTATAATGTTCATAATAATAATGGGCAGATTTGAGTCTATGCTGTTCACTGTGTGGCTGAAAGTCTTTGTCTAAGCTATTCACTGTGTGATGGAAGAGCTGGGTATGTCTATTGTAGCAGAACTCACTCTCACTTTCTATCAGCTACACTACCCCAAATCTTGCTATCTCAGGTTCTTTAGGATAGGCCTTTTTATTTGGAATGATACCCCAGGAGTGATACCCAGCTGCATCTGTCTGAGGACTGGCTTTCCAGAGTGCGACAGATTTCTAACACAGCAGGATACCATCTTATTCCTGGCTTCTTGTCACTGACTGAGCCACTGAGTTGTTGACCAGGTTGTCCTCCTGGTTCATCAACTGGGTTGTCCTTGGGGTCACTGACTGTGTCATCGACTGATTCATGGAGTCATTAACTGTGTCATCCTCGGGGTCGCCAACTATGTCATCCACTGATTTGCTGAGTCAATGACTGGGTTGTCCTTCTGGGTTGCCAACTGGGTGGTTGAGTTGTTGACTGGGTAGTCCTTCTGGGTTGCTGACTGGGTTGTTGAGTCATTGACTGGGTTGATGGCTGTGTTGTCAATTGAGTCACTGTGTCGTCGACTGAGTCATCCTTCTGGGTCGCTGACTGTGTTGCTGAGTCATCAACTGTGTCATCCTCTCTGCAGCCAACTGGGCTGTCGACCAGGTTGTGGTCGTGAGTCATTACTTGCTCAAGATCAACACAGAAAGACTAACAGGGTGAAATGATGAGAGAAGAGAGATCTTCAGTTAAAATGTGTACTGTCACAAGGTCATGATGCCAAGATATTCATGCTTCTTGAATAAGCCTTGTAGCCCATGTATTCTTGTTGGCAAAACACCTAGTCCCTACTCATTTTAGATTTCCTGGCCTGGCCCTTTCCTGTTCAGTGAACTATGACCAAATGTGCTTGCTACTACTGGGTGGTTATACTGCTTCACTTGAAAAAGGGATGTCTTCACACAACACCATTTCATAACAAACAACCATTGCAACCACACTTGGCACATATATATACCCAACAGGTGGAATCATGTGATCAAAAACTAAGATGCTAGATGGTGCTACAAAGCCTGCTAACAATTAAAATCAAACATAAACTTTACTGCAATGAAAATTAGCTTATATGAAATGAAAACTATTGTTCATGGGTTTTCTCATTACATTAAACTGTTCACATTATCTGACAGCATATTTGAGTCTATGCTGCTCACATTATCTGATGGCATATTTGTCTATGCTTTTCATGTTCACTGTTGGATGGCATATTCAAATCTATTGTGTTCATCAATGGATAACATATCTGAATCTATGCTGTTCACATTACCTGATGACAGACCTAAGTCTATTCGGTTCACACTATATTATGTCAGATCTGAGTCAATGCTGTTCACGTTATCTGATGTCAGACCTGAGTTTTGGATGTTCACTGTGGGATGGCAGATGTGACTCTATGCTATTAATATTATCCAATGGCATATCCAAGTCCATGCTGTTCATTGTGGGACGGCATTTCTGACTCTATCCTGTTGGCAGTATGATGACAGATGATTTGAGTCTACACTGTCCACTATGTGATGGTATGGGTCTAAGATATTTACTGTAAACACATCTGGGTCTATGTTGTTCAAAATGTGTGGCAGCATTTAGTCTATACTTTTTTCTATGTGATTACAGCTCTGGGTCAATACAATTTAAAATGCATCAGATTTTAGTCTATACTTTTTTCAGTGTGATTACAGATCTGGGTCAATACTGTTCAAAACATGTGGTGGTTCTTAGTCTATACTTTTTTCTATGTTATTGCAGATCTGGGTCAATACAATTCAAAATGTGTGGCAGTTCTTAGTCTATATTTTTTTCTATGTGAGTTCTTAGTCTATATTTTTTTCTATGTGATTACAGATCTGGGTCAATACAGTTCAAAATGTGTGGCAGTTCTTAGTCTATACTTTTTTCATGTGATTGCAGAACTGGGTCAATACAGTTCAAAATGTGTGGCAGTTCTTAGTCTATACTTTTTTCATGTGATTGCAGAACTGGGTCAATACAGTTCAAAATGTGTGGCAGTTCTTAGTCTATACTTTTTTCATGTGATTGCAGAACTGGGTCAATACAGTTCAAAATGTGTGGCAGTTCTTAGTCTATACTTTTTTCATGTGATTGCAGAACTGGGTCAATACAGTTCAAAATGTGTGGCAGTTCTTAGTCTATACTTTTTTCATGTGATTGCAGAACTGGGTCAATACAGTTCAAAATGTGTGGCAGATCTGGATCTGTGCTTTTCACTGAGAAGGCACATTTGTGTGAATACAGTCCGTAGTATTATGGCAGAGAATTCATTAAAAGATAGCACATTTGGGCAAATACAGTCTGTAGCATGATGGCAGAAAATTCATTGAAAGATGACACATTTGGACGAATACAGTCTGCAGTATGATGGCTGAGAATTCATCAAAACATAATCATATTCCATCACTGAAATCTGAACTATTGTCAAACAACAAAAGACTGAAGGTTCATGTTGATTTTAACCCTGATACTTTATTTGATACAAAGCAATCTTCAAAAAGACCAGGAAAGCAAAAGCACAAAAAACCCACTTTCTGGGCAGTAAAATCATTAGAAGACTTGTATCATGCTCAAAAAACAAAATCTTAATCCACCATTTCATTTTTCTAAAAGTTTGTTTCAAGTAAGTGTGTTTTATTTATCAGTTTTTGAATGTATACATTATATATCACAGAAAATTTCTCAGTGAGACACAATTTTATTGCAAGCATTTAAAAAAAAAAAAAATTTACTACTCAATTTGACCATCAATGGATGGGCCAGCATTGATTCAAGCCAGCTCAATTATATATGTATTTATCCATTTATTTCAAGGTTTATTTGCTCATTTTAGTAAGTAAACATTTGTTTACCTCTGAAGAGTAGAAAGTAAACATGTCAGAAATGATACTTGTGGTAAGAGTTGATATAAAGTTGGTGGAGATTACTATGTTGTGATAGGGTGTTTTCCGTACTGACCAATATCCATGCATCTGAATACATTAATTTCAGACAGCTTACTATTAACTGAAATGAGACGGAGAAAGATTCAAGTTATATGTGAGTTATTCAACAGCTTGGTCTAAGAACTTAAAAAATAAAAAATAATGATTAGTTAAATGTGGAATGGGTGATACATGCTTGAAATACACTTAGGTATTATAAATACTGTGGATCATGTTTTTCTCAACACTGATGCATATACCAAGGGTAGTTCAAACCAGTCACATATAAGTTTGGTCCTGAGTTTTTTGAAATTGAAAGTCACTTAATTTACACCATGTGCCACTTGAGATCCATAACCAGTATACATAATTACACAAAACCATAGGATTACCTTTGGTCAAATCAGCACTGTGCGTTATGGGTTCAGTTCATAACAAGTGTTCTACTGAAAGTAGTGTCTGATCTGTTAGTGTCATTATGGAACAGATTTCTGCTTAAACCATCAAGACCAGGAATCCAAGTGTATCAGCATACAAACCATCAGGACTCAGAATCCAAGTGTATCAGCATACAAACTATACCAAAATTCCACTTGAACACAACAAATGTATACAGAAGACATATGACTTTAAAAAAAACATATTTTTGATGACATCACCACTTTTGTTGCTTGACAAATGATATCTATGTCTTCCCATTCAAAGCAAGACAAAAACAAAGTGAGTCACATAAAGATTTTCAAACAAACAATAGCACCAGGGACAGTAATATTTTGTTACCTCAGCAACAAAGACAACAATAAGGCACTGGATCTGTTCCTCCTCCGTCATTCCATCAATAAGTGACTGCACAGTCTGACAAAGATAGGAAACTCCTTCTCGCCTGATGGTGGGAATACCAAGGACAATAGAAGCTTAACAGCAAGAAAACAGTAACAGGTCAGTTCCTCACCTTTATATTACAGTTTGAACATATTATATAATATTATATATATATAAATACAATTTTAATTTGTTTCAAAAATCATTTAAATACTATATGTACATCATTAAGTTTTATGTGCTCATTGATAATTCCTTCTTTTATGAGATTATGATAAATGATCATTTTAAATGATCAGATAAAATTTAAATTTGCTTGTTTATCAATGATACTCGTATGACATTTTTTATCCATGCAACTTTGATACATGTTAACATGGCGTAAAGAACGTAAGGCATTCCCTTCATCACTTACATGGTGAATTTGTATCAATTGCTTATTTATTTATTGTAACTATAATATTTGTTTTCCTAAATTAATTAAATTATTAATTGTAGATAAAAAGTATTTGTTTTATTCTAATATGACAATTAAACATGAACAATGTAAATTTAATAGGTGCAAGTACATGACGAAAGATTTCAAATTTTAAAAAAAAATGCAGAAACCATACTAGAAATTCTGATAGTTAATAAGTATGCCTAACTGCAAGAAAGAAACAGTTTGCTATTTTGTCCTCTTCTAGCAAAATGTTATCTTGAAGTTTGTGAGTATCCTCATAGATCGCCAGCAATGTGCTGCAACTTTGACGTGATTTTCACCATTGAAAATCCTAATTTCATCAATACATCCTTGTGTGTAGTAGTTCAAGCCTTTCTTTCTCCTATGATCTGAAAGAATCCAGCAATCAGGTAGACAAGTTCCAGAAATATTGTCGAGAATATTTTCCAGTGATGGTGCTACTGGATCCACCATTTTTATGAGTGTTTGTGAGCTGGAGCAACAATAACTAAGTGGGTGGAACTTATTGTTAGACATCAGAACTATTCCCATTCTATATCTGTATGTCCACCTCAAAATATGACAGGGTTAAACTTGTCCATCCTTCTGTATTTATTTCCATCTGTCAAGTTAAGTTTTGCCTTCAGGTATGTTTTCAACTCTGTGCTCATGTTTCATGAACACTTTTATAGTTTTAAATAATCTCTTTTTATGCAGGAAAATCACACCTTCCAGATCAACAATGGGGATACCAAAGGCTAAACAAGAAAATGTTCATCAACTACTATGGTGAGGTCATGCAAACTATACAATGATAAAACTGTGACCTTTGTGATGAAGCAGCAATGTTACTGAGCCAACATAGAAAGTTTCACAATCCCTTTCAAGATCATATTTGGTGTTCATGATGGATGACCAGGCAGTAGTGGTACATTAAAATCTGAACCAAAAAAGTCTGTAATGAACAACAGGCCAAATTTAGGGGTTCACATCTGTATAAATATCTGAGATATTGAAACTCTGAGCTTAGATTCAGATTCCCTAGTTCAAAGATGTTTAATACAGTAATTTGGAACCTGATATCTGTATAATAAAAAAAGTTACTAGCACTTGGAAACCCTGCATTGTAAGCCAATGAATTTGCAAATTGTGAAAACTATGCTACCCCTCCCCATTTCAATGGACCATATCTTCATAAACAATTGGAAGTTTGTACTGCAATTTTGCATGCAGCCATCACTTACATCGATGTAAACATGGGAACAAAATTTCATGGAAATTGGATGACCCAGTCACCACTAAAGCGGACCAGCAAGCTCTTCCAGGGATTTAACTGCAGGGAGGACATGGGAGAATGTGACCATATTATGATCATGTCTTAGTAGCAAAGAAACATTTTACCAAAAATAGTTTCTTCATTAAATACATTACTTGATCATAATACATCAGCAGAATAAAAATGGTCAGCAATGCTTTATAGCCCCTTACTGAAGAGTTGGCCCTACAAAAAAATTTCCTAGTGTACATCAAGCAGCATTGAGTCTCTTGTGAGATGAAGGCATCAGTTAGAAAGTGATCCATGCATGGACAGCAGAAGCAGAGAAACCATATGTTTTTATGAAGCAAATGCTGGATGACTGGGATGGTAGCCTCCAGTACTGCTGATATGGATCCAACTAGGTTAAACTGAGACTCTAAGGTAAAACAAGAGAATGTAATCTCCAACCTTCAGCCCATGCCTTGGACAATGCAGCTGCAGTTGAATGCTATGGTAGTGGCAAGTACCCTAATATTGTGGGTCAATATGCATATCAGCACTTCATCTGGCCTTGGGGCAATTCCTTACTGGCTGAACAGTTAATCCAAACATATCTAGGATGACAGAGCCTTAGCCGAAATTGTGTTCATTCCTTATGAGTGACGAGAACAAGTGACATCTCCCTCTTCTGATCAATTTTGTTTGCTCTAAGTACCACTTCTGAACCCTCGTGGGGTCCTATAGACATCGCTCTGACAAAAGACTGGCTAACCGCTGTATCAGAACTGCAGACAGTTCTATTCAGCAATAAAGTGTGTATCTCACTGATTCTGCTTGGTGTTGCTATTGTAACAAGGTAGCAGGTTTTGTATAAGAGGTAAGTCAAAGAGCTTTAGACAGTGAGTCAAAGACTGCCTTATTCTATTATGTCAAACACCACAAAAGATTCCGTTTTTGGACAAAGTGACAAATTCAGTTGAGACTATCAAAGTTCATAAGAAGTTCTGATATGTATTTGTTCTTGCCTATATCTTCCCTTTAATGATGGTAAGAAGTGCCCAAAATCATGGAAAAGTAGCCTTCACTTGTGATGGGGTTTAAATTATTCTCCTTAGAGTGGCACAGAAGGAAGAGATGAAAGTAAGATGCTTGGTATTCCACCTTTTCAACACAGTCTGCCTGGGATGTGGTGCACTTGAATGTGGATTAGTTGATGATGACATTACCTGACAAAATTCCAGATTAGAAGACAGAAGTCTGGGGACTTTATTCTACTTTGCCTTCAATGTAATTGACAACAGCTGAGTTGTCAGCATGAATGAGAATGCCTTTTTCCACCATCTGAAAACATCCCTCTGACGTAATTGGCTGCAACTGAGTTGACAGACAGAATGAGAATGCCCTTCCCCACCACCTGACAAATCCTAGATCAGAAGGTAAAGGTCTGGAGACTTTGTTTCGTCTTGTGCTCTGATTTAATTGAGAACAGTTGAATTGTCTGAGTGAATGAGAATGCCCTTCCCAGACATATTGAAAGGCATGAGACTGATCAGCAATCAGCACTCCTCAAAAAAGTCAAAACCTGCTAATTTCTTGGAAGGTGGACAGGAGCTGTGCATCTTAGCCTGTTACGCTCGCATCTGAACACATCATGACTTCTGGTGGTTGATCCTGCCATGGGATACCTGATGTAAGACATGTGAAGTCCTCCTTTTTTGCTGAGATGAGACCTCATACTGTCCCAAACTTTCTTTGGTTTAACGAGGAAATTTTAACCACCACTGGAAAATTAAAATCATCTGCAAGGGTCTCATGAACAGGTGCTTCAGGATAAGGAGATCCTTTGCCACATTGAGAAGACACTACCTAGCTGAATTACATGGAACATTCCTGAGCGAGGCAGACTTGGTTCAAGGTTTTAAACAGCATGCCCAAATGAACTAAATGTAGGGGTGGGATGAGACCAGACTTGTCCCTACTGACAAGTCTTTAAAGGTGAGATAACTCTGTCCATGATTCTCATGAAAACTCAAGGACAGTTATTCTTACCAAACAGAAGTGCACTAAACTGGGTCATGGTGTAAATGCATGCAAACCCAATGAATTTCCAGAAAATCCTGTGAACAGAAATATGAAGGTATGCACACTGGAGGTGTAGGCTGACTGCAAAAACTCCTTTTTAAAGGTGCTAAGGACCAATCTAAGTGTCTTCATTTTGAACCACAGTGTCCTAATAAACTGGTTGAGAGAGATGAATTCTGTGACCAAAGTTTTGTAACGGTTTTTCAGGAGGGTTAATGTAGATAGTACCACAACTCTTTCTACAAGCTGATGATCAGCAATCACAGTCATGGCACTGGAGAACTTACAAGAATAACTATCTGCAGGGTCTTGGATAAGCCCTTCTAAAGCAAGGTAGGATGTCAGCAAATTTATAAAGGCCACATGGAGAAGGCAGAGGCAGTCATAACTCTGGAGGCAAAGGCCAGAAAAATCCTCTTTGATGCATGGAAGACAGAGTCTTCTCTGGAGATTGTCAGATTGAGGAAAGAACAAGGCACTAGTGAGAGGAGTGATATAGCAGCTTCCTGAGAATGGTGAGATGACAACTGACAAAGCAGAATGTGCAGGAAGGTAATCAAGGGTATGGTGAACAAAGCTGGGGGTCCATCTGTGCTGGGACTTGGTTACCACTTGGCACTTACTGTATGTATTGTCAATGGTTCAGAATTGGTACCAGGCATACTGGAACATGGCATCACCAGAGCTTACATCTGGTCATGATAGAGTTGGGACCAGTCATGGACTGGTTCCACAATATTTCCAATAATGAGTAACTTCAGATGGTTCACTAATGCCAGTTATAATGGGCACCTAGGTCAATGCCTAGGCTAGAACTGACATAGCCAGCTGCCACTTGCTGCCTACATCTTGAAGCCAAGACTGAGTGTACTGAGAATATAAATCACCAAACAATGTCCTGAATAGCTTAAGGTTGAGGCTGTACTAGAGCTAGTGTGGTTCACAGAATGATAAATTCTGGTGCTGAAGTCTGGTACTGGCTATCCCAGGAAAGAGGTACATCTGTGCTGATGGCATATCTGTTAATGGTCCATATGGGCCATCATACCATGTCAGGCACTGCAACAGCATGGGTGATGGCAAGGGTAGTGCTGTGTGATAGCCAGGAATATTATTTGGAATGGGTCAACTTTGCACCTTCATGGATTCTGTCAAAAGAAAATTTGCAATGGAAACAGCAGAAGTGGCAAGACTGATGGCATCTGCATCCTGGATCATGACTTTGTTAGCTCTCTCATTTGTCTGAGTAAAGTGTTTGGAAAGTGATGGTCACCTATATATATCCTCACCAGCAAGAACACACATCAGATGTATGGCCTAAACTGCACCCCATACAATAAATACACAGAGATGGTTATCTGCTGCCAGCTTGAACTGATTGAATCCTAAGCAATCAATCCTGCCCACTGCATTAATACCTGTAAATAGAGACAACATAATAATGGCACACACTGGTGAAACCAGTTAAGTATTAGGCTGAACATGAAGGGATTGGTATGAATAAAGAAAACTGCCAGCAGAAATTACAGGGAATTAACATAAAACACATAATCAATGAGAAATTACATGACAAGACTCAAAAATGGGATCAAGTATCAAGTTAAACTGAAAGTTCTATTGAGGACTGGGCAGCCAATTAAGATGGTACTGGGATGTTATCTTGTGATAAAATTAGAAAAACATTGGGGAAAGGGCACAAATGAGTTTGCAATAACTCTAAAAATAACATGCTGGCAAGGCATGAGGGGAAGTAATAATGGACAACCAAATGTGTTTTGGCATCATTCCTTCTATCAAAGTGGAAACTACTCTTGAGTGGCTCCATCCTGACAAGCACATGATCATTTAGCACATCTGTTGCAAAACAAACCAAATGACGTAGTGAATGTCTCTTTCAGCTTCCGAGGCCTGGAATTGTTAAGTACTGAAATTACTAATAACGTATTTTGATCAGGTTTCAGATCTGAAGAATGAAGGAAAGTGAATGATAGAAAACTTGAAATAATAATCCATGACCTTGACCCTGAAGTAGGACCCCTAGTTTGGTAAGCACCACACCTTCAAATGATGGCAAATAATTATGTTAACCTTCATCGCTTAACATGAGATGGATCTACTGTTATAGTGTATGAAGAAAAGTCTGACACTCTGTGTGTGTGTGTGTGTGTGTGTGTGTGTGTGTGTGTGTGTGTGTGTGTGTGTGTGTGTGTGTGTGTGTGTGTGTGTGTGTGTGTGTGTGATTTGGAATTTTAACATAGCTTTAACAATTTTTCAGTCATATCGCTATGATGTCTTCAATGTGACGTTTTACAGTTATGTACATGATGCTGCAGACATGTAGCATGATGTCCCACCCAGTCACATTATCCTGACACCAGGCCAACCAGTCCCAACACTAACCTCTTAATGCTGAGGGCCGAGTGAGGCAGCTGTAAGTACCATTTTTGTAAGTCTTTGGCCACCGGAGTGGTCGAAAGTCGGACAGAAAATTAAAATACTGACTTATGACTTTGACCATGCAGATAGGCCCACCGATATGGTACACAGGACATTTTCTAATGATGTTGAATAAATATGAAACAAATTGCATCCCTGAATCTAAAAATGACTTTAAAATTGCATCCCTTTAAAACAGAAATTAAAAAATGCAAATAATGCAATAATTAAACACCAACATTAGTATAACAATATCGGTATCTAAATGCCCATCACCAGAGTATGTAAAAGCCACTCAATGTGTTTAAAAACATCAAAATAAAGCATCTGAAATATTAAGTGCTACAGTGTATATTAAGACTCAGTGACCATATAATATGTACGAACATCCAGTCTAGATAAAATTCTGTTATTTTTTGATGTCTTTACACAGAAAAATCACACCAAAGCATTCCTTGTCCGACTGTAATGAAACAATAGTACAATTACGTCTATACAGAGCCAGTTCAAGGCAGTATGTGTATTGTGGTACACATAAGTACAGTTTCTTTCTCTCCAATGCATGACCCCAGACATTTTTTTAAATAGAACTACTGGAAATATTGTTAATACAGTGTTGGTCTGTGTAGTCAACAGTTACCAAACTGCCTTCTATTCCACCAAGTGGGAATTCACTACATTTGGTTGACATCTTGCCTATGTGGTCCCCATGTTCAATGCAGGTATTATTTTGTACCCCCTGACCTGCTAACAGCAGTAGTGATGGTGATACGAAGGTCAAAGATCAAATTTAAAATATGTAAACAACAGTCTGGCATTTTCAAAGAGTTTCTAACCAAACATTTTCTATGCAGATACAGAAGGGAAACACCACATATTTTACATAATGGACTTGGACCAGTGGTAGTTGTGGTGGTGGAGGAGGGGTTATTAAGGAATAAAAAGCATGGGAATCTGCTATGGAAAGCGTTGGAAGTAGTATTAATTTGCTTTCAGTTAAGTATATTTGTAAAAGAAGCCAAAAGTTAACAGAAAATTCAATACTTTCATAGCAACCTTTCAAGTTACTTCTTTAACAAGTTCATTGCAACTTCAAAACTTTACCCTATCTAACAGTCACCCACTAGCCCTTACTCCCTTTGAGTGAATCCAAATGTTGTGCACTCCTAACCAGATCTGAAGTCTATGACCATTTCATAATGAAGTCTTTACCTAAGATTCCATAGCAGGAACTGTGCATCGTGAAGTAATTGTTAACACATACAATAGCATGCATACATGTTTACAGCTTGAGAGTTGAGACTTTTGTGCAATTTTTACATTAAATCTCACCTCCAAATCTGTTTCTGGAGAGTCTGTATGCTGGCTTTAGACTATCTGGATGCTGCAGTAGATGAGGTAGATATGTAAAGATGCTGGGTAAATGAAGCAATCCACGACTGTCACTCAAATTGCTGTTCTTCTCAACATCTAGAAAACTGGATAGAATCTCAACATCAGACCTGCAAAGAGTTGTTGTTGCTGTTGTTGTTTTGGGTTAAACGCCATTTTTCAGTGCATGATAGGCTATACATGGCAGCCAGTATAATTGGTGGAGGAAGAAGCCAGTAAGACCCTGGTAAGAACCACCAAACTATGGGAAGCTACTGGCAAGTTTTCTCACATACCCACTTTTGGCAGAGATTGGTAGATTCGAGTGCTTTAGACCACTCTGTTACTCGAGGACACCCACCCCGCAAATGTGTAAAAAGATGTACAATATAATGTCTAAACTTGAATTATTTTAAAACAATCCCCTCCTATAAGGTCACAAATTCTGCAGCAGAAAATTGGCCTCCTAAGAAGAGTGGCCATTCTAGAGAGGATTCACAATGATGCAAGAAATAATAACATACCAGCTATGTGAGGCATAACTAACTTTTAAATATAAAATATAATTTTTAAAAGTTCATAAGCATATTACTGAATCAATGTGATAAAATATTATTGAAAAATAATTATGAATAATCGTCAATTGTAGTGCAAAAGCGCCTCATCAATAAAATTGGGAACAAACATCTGGTTGTAACAATCATTGTCCATCCATTCAATTTTCCACTTCTGCCACATGTTTAACTGATGATGTATGTCTGAATCTTTCTGACATTGAATTTCCTAGTAAAGCTGGGACAGAATGAGATAGGATTCACCCATTTTGACAAAGAATCCAAAATGACATAAGTATAACAAGGCATTTTGTTTGTCTTGTGAAAAAGGGCTGCTAACCTTGTGTGTTTTCCCTCACAAATGGCAATGTGGTCTGAGGTATCTGCACTGAACCCAGGTACCTAAAGGATTGGTTGAGGCTGCTTAGAATTTTGGAAATGTCTGGATTAAGATCTTAGTGAGGTTGTTCTAAGAATGAACCTGACCATTCTTTCATGAGAAGAAAATAGCAAACATTGATAGCCACTTGAGGAATGATCTATGATGCACAACAGATGAAAAGTCATACCTGCCTGGTGACCAAAACCCAACCAACAAAACAAACACCAAAACCAAAACTCAACCAAGAAAACAAGCAAACACAATTAAAAAAAGACAACAAAACAAAAACTCAAACAAACAAAACCCCAAAACCCAACCAACAAAACACCCAAGAAAACAAACAAAAACCAAAAACCCAATGAAGAAAAAAAAACATTCCAACCAACAAAACAAACCAACAACAACCGAAACCCAACCAACAAAACGAAAAAAAACACAAATAAGCAAAGGATGTTATCTTACCCATTTGCTACACTGTCCTGCTTATGGGAAATAACCTGAAGGAGTGAAGTAAATTGACTACTAAGCATTCGTAAGTCATTCTCCCGTTGATGACTCAGTAGTTCCACTCGATGCATTCGCTCCTGTAGGTCCACCAATCGGCTTTCCATTATTTCCCGGTACGTGCTACCATCTGAAATACATTATATTTTACCTGGTATAAAAATATAAGGTTTAAAAAAGAATGCAATATGATAAGAGTTCTGCAAAATCAATCTTGCCATCCTACATGTATGTTGTCATCATTTAGACTTTGCACTTTTTTATTGGTTTTTAATCTAAGCTGATTAAAACAATTGTTCAAGGTATCTGAAAATTTCAGCCTCTTAGACAAGGAATGCAGTGGTTATAAATAACTGCAACTTTAGTATCTCTGGTGCACTATATTGATATTTTAGAAAATATTGCTTATAACAAAATTAGAGGCAATATATTCCATCAAATTGAACATGTTTTCAAGAGTGTCCAATTCAAAGCAAGTTATTATCCATAACTGAATGACGTACTGCACCAAAGACACTCAAGTAGTGACTCTTTATCATGATATTTCTTCTAGGAGCAGCTCTAATTTCTTCCAACACTTTGACTCGCAGATGCAAATGAATAAAACACAATGCCATATAAAGCCACTGCTAAAAAGCCTGAAGTGACATAGGATAGTGAGAATAAAAACTCAGACTATTTCCTAGGAAAATGGGCCAGCTCATATGGAAATAACTGGCACTGCTGGAATCAACTGGCCCTTCAAATCAAATAAACAAAATTTCATTGACATACAAGGAAATTTTTACTGGCCATGCAGGCCTGCCGATGTCAGTACTAACAGGTCCTCCTCAAACTCCACAGGCCATGGGCAAGCAGTTATATCAACCCTTGCTATGTCTTTCCTGCTCCAAAATTGCATGTTTCAAAATATGAAAGTTTAAAGTAGATCACTATGACATTTTTGCCAGAGAACTTGAAATGAACACTTAAAAGTTCATGCACAAGCATCAGACACATGTAATGAAAATCGACCCATAGCATGTGCATTTGATGAACACACACTCAATGCATGAGTTATTCCAAGAGAATCCATCTAGTTATAATGGAATTTTAAGCCAATGAAAAACTTCAATCAAAACTCTTGATGACAAAAAGGATGCCAGAAACATTAATGCTATGTCTTGCTCTTCCACTAATGTGGCCTCAAGAATAAGAACACCACTGACTCAAAGTGATGATATCTAAAGTCTTGCTAACACCACTGACTCAATGTAATGATATATCTAAAGTCTTGCTCTTCCACTAATGTGGCCTCAAGAATAAGAACACCATTGACTCAAAGTGATGATATCTAAAGTCTTGCTAACACCACTGACTCAATGTAATGATATATCTAAAGTCTTGCTCTTCCACTAATGTGGCCTCAAGAATAAGAACACCACTGACTCAAAGTGATGATATCTAAAGTCTTGCTAACACCACTGACTCAATGTAATGATATATCTAAAGTCTTGCTCTTCCACTAATGTGGCCTCAAGAATAAGAACACCACTGACTCAAAGTGATGATATCTAAAGTCTTGCTAACACCACTGACTCAATGTAATGATATATCTAAAGTCTTGTTCTTCCACTAATGTGGCCTCAAGAATAAGAACACCATTGACTCAGTGTGAAAATTCTATATTTAAGGACAATTAGTTCTGAATGGTTACAGCATTTAACTTTTTGAAAATTTTATATTTTGACATAAAGGTCCAAAATGTATAGGTTGGTGTGCATTTTCTTGTACTTTTCTTTATCCCCACGCAAGGATCATTTTATATAGAAAAGTATGGGTAAAAAGTACAGAGTCACCAACTGTCCATAACACAGTTGGCATTGTTCATACAACCCTAGAGAGTTTATTTTCAAGGACTTGTAGAGAGGTTTTCAAGGGGTATTTTGTCCTGTGGAAACTTAACAATCTCCATATGTTACTTTGTTAATCGCTTATGATTTTCTGAAGGTCTCATATTCTTTGCACTGATATTATCAGTTTCTTTCACATAAGCCAGAGCTTTATAAATCCACTTATCTGATTCCCTGGACAATACATGTAAGTAAAAAAATATTTGAAAACTGATGATTTATTCAGTTTTCATTGTCTGTATTCCCTAAATTATATTCAAGGAGGAGTTTTCCAACAAATTCAGAAACTTTTAAAGGATAAAAGTAACTTTTTTAAATTCATGGGTATTTCAAGATTGTACAAACCCTGGGTGACAGAGTAATTAAAACTTCATTAAATCTGCAAAGGTTGAAGATATAGACAATTTTTATCTAATACCATCAAAAAAGTGAACACTGGTGAGTAAATCATTCATTCTAATACAATTACTGAGATCACTGCAGTTTTCTGCAACTGAAAACATGCACAACTAATTTGTGGCAGTTTGTAAATCGCTTATGATTTTTCTGAAGGTCTCGTATTCTTTGCACTGATATTATCAGTTTCTTTCACATAAGTCAGGGCTTTATAAATCCGCTTATCTGATTCCCTGGACAAGCTAAAATTCTCACTTAGGCAAGCTCATGTTTGCAAGGTACTTGCCAGCAGACAAGTCTGAAAACTTGAGAGATTACTTTCAGTTCATTCTGCATGATTAATTTGTATTATTTGATTGGCTTTTCTTCATGAATATGGAATATATACATTTGTATCTTGTATCTGACCTTGTACAAAATCAAGTTCACTGTGTACCTGATCAGGGACATTTATTTTGTAAAAACCACAATATATAGCTGTCATTTCAGTTTTAATCAAAAACAACCATTACCTACCTTACTGCATGGGTTGAAAAAAAATCTCAAGAAATCCATACATAAATTTTAACATGAATGGCTGTTTTTGTCCAGAACTTATTCTGTAACCCTTCTACAACTAGTTGTAAGTAATTACAAATTAAGACCAGTTGAATATCCCTCTGGTAAGCTTTAGTTGGTCCTGACAAGTAAGCAAAAATGGACCAAAACAAAACAAAAACAAACTTCCAGACTTTTAATGAACAAAGTCAGCAATATTATAAAATAAAATAAACTGTCTTTTTGGATAATCAAGATCAGCCCTGAATTTACACTCACTTTAACAGATTAAGTAATTGGGAAATTCAGTCCACCTTTAACATGCTCTTTCAAGTTGGCTGAGTGAATTTTCAAATTCACTCTGTATGAATTGTTCATAGCAATGTACCAATATCTAGATTGCCAGTGTCTAAGCCATGTTGGCTCCATATGCTCAAGATTTTCCTGTACATACACTCATACATATATACACATGTGCACACAGGTAAGTATGCACAAAGCTAAACCTATTTACTAAAATATATTTACCGAAGAATGGACCAAAACTTGAGAGTTGATATCAAGCAGGAATATGTCAGAGTTAGGATAGTTGTGCTGATATAGGGTGTTACAATTGGTACAATATTTTTTCAGTCAGTTACAGAATATCTCAAATTTGTTAGATTGATTTTATTTTGCTTAAATCAAGGACATAAATGAACAAGGATAAATAAACCTTGTCGATTCAAATATATTTTAAGGTAAATAATTTGCTTTGTCTAATTAGTAAGTGTTAATGACTTTAAGCTGCACAGGTAACAACTCTGCTTCCACACAATTATTAAAGGAATTATTCACTATTAATTAAATATACAAATCACTGAAAACCCATCAAAAGTAGGTTCTAAATTCACTTCTGTTATTCCTAGTAACATTAAATTAAGGAGGTCTGCAACTGAAAAAATTACTTTGTGTACATGTATATTACAAGTTACAGAAAAACTAACTATCTTAACCTTCAACAATGATAAAGCTATTACTTTTCTTATACAGCCATGTTTTTATACCCCACAACCACAAAAGACATAAAATTCCAGTCAACTGTCTGAAGAATTACTTTACTGTTTACTGTTATGTGAAAACCCCTCATGCCATGATGTTCTCAACCAAATTTACTCAAAACTGGTTCACTTGTATTTTTTAGAAGTTTACAAATTGCATTAGTTGACAAACACATGATGCCTGCAGGACCACACCATAAGCTCACTTGGCCTTACATAACGGGTGAAGTAATAAAATGTTAATTTTGTATTTCAACTGACCATTTGGTTGACAATCAAAATAAAGAAGTTACATTGTGATTTACACTACCTTCTCTTGAAATGGCTATGATCCAAAAGAATGTGAGTACACACAAAAAGATCCCTGTAAAAATAACATTCTTCATTCGAGAAGCTTGCATTGATCTCTTTGGACATCAGCCTGTTGTTGCTGTTGCTGTTGTTGCTGCTGATGTAATCAATTTTAAACAATCAAACTGTGGCAAGGATCCACAGGTCTTGACCACACTAGAGAGGGCCTGAACAGAGCACATGGCTCACAAGGTTGACATCATCTGCATTCTCCAATAATCTCCTGCACAATACAGAAGAAACTGGGGCATCATGTAACACTAGAACAATCATGATAACCCTGCTGTAATTTGCTATAATTCTCTTATCTACAGTTTCTGTTAAACTACCATATACAGAGGTGAAATAGTTCTGGCTGAAAAACAGGTCAATGTACAATGCAGTTCATCTTGTATTTGGTGCCTGACTAAATGCAAGAATTCATTTTGTTCTTATTGTCTCTGTAATAGGTTGACCATTGGGTCAAGGAACCATCCCAAGGTCACTTTACAATCAAACATAATCTAGGGAGAAAAAAAATGTAATGTAGAAAGACACCCCCCCCAACCACACATGCATATACAACATATTGGGGAGACACAATTTGTGGTAGGATAGTCATTTATTTCTGTTTAACATCAAATCAGACCCAAATAAATATACATTTTTGTTGTCGATTTTAGTTTATACTACCAACACATTATAAACTGTAAGATGATGCTATAAAACATGTATTTGAATTATAACATACCTTTCTTAGTTACTGGTGAAATAATGGTTCCCCCATTCCCAAATGAAAATATATGCTTCTTTCTTTTCAGATCTGATTGCAATATATCTTTCCAGTTCAGAGTGGTCTTTAAGAAAATCTTCAACTAATCTAGGCATATTTCATTTTACATAGAGAGATGTAGTATATGGCTAAATGGAAACAAAAATAAAAAGGTTGCATGTATATTCCATCTCTACTTGTATCTCTCAATACAGTGTATAACAATTTTTGCACTTGGCATAATATATATGTTCACTTCATTCCGAATCCAGTGGGACACATCACTGCACAGCCTGATTATCACACTATACTCCCAAAACAGATGCAATATTGTTTCCAAGAACTTTTTACAAAAAGTACATTTATCAGTATCAGACAATTTTATTTTATACAGAAATGAATTCATTGGTAAAATTCTGTGATTAATATGATACTGAAACCATTGTAATTTTTGGTTTCTATTTATTGTAAAATCTTTCGATGTCAGGCCATATATCTATATTCAACTTGAAAATTTCATTCTATTTATTTTATTAACATCCTTTTTCAAAAGTGGTTTGTAATAGTTTTCACATCCTTTATGGTTATAAAATACAATATTTAAATGAAAAGGGATAAATGGTCTGACCAGTATCATTATATTAAACAGTACCTTTTTTTTACATAAGAACATTACACATTGACCTATAATTTCAAATACAAGGAAATTTGTGTTGAGACCATATTTAGCTTTCAAGGTATCAAAGTCAATAATAGTTCCCTGATCTGTAAGCATATCACCAATATGGATTACATTATGTTCAAGCCATTTCCTTAGAAAATTGGTACCTTGTTCACCCTTATAAGGGAGTTCATCCATAAATTTGTTTTCATAGCATCTTCTCCTGGCCTGGGTATATTTTTTTTGTATTAACTGTTTTCAAGCCAGTAAACAATGCCAAAAATCACTTTTTGTCTTTTTGGATAGTGTCATCATATTTTTATCTCCCGACTGGAACAGGTACTTAATCCTGCATACCTATTTTACATTCAAACAAAATGACCAATTTTCTATCAGGCAGAAGAACTCAATGAATCCATGTTATTTTCAAACCTAATATAACTTTATTCGTATCTATCATTGCCAAGCAACCTTTAAAAAAGTTTTAATCATAACCTCTCTTTTAACTCTGTTCACTTCTGACTTGAAAATAATGGTGAAAAATAATTCATTTAATTCCCAGATAAAATTTTGCAGAGGATTTGGTAACAAGATCAACAAAGATTAAACTTTGGAACAATTTAAGTTTTCAAAACTGTTATTTCAACAACTGATGTTAAGAATCTCTTTACAAAATGTTTTTAAAAATATTCAATCATTTTTATTTTAATTTCAAAATTCATCTGCATTATTTTATCCAAATCCACCAAATACTGTATGCCCAGTGATGTAAATATTTCTGCACTGGACTTCTTTTGCTTCATATCAACACTGCTCTCAATCTGGAAATTTTAAGTTTCAGTCCTGAAATACTTGCAAAGAAGTTTAAAACTTCTGTAGAGGATAACAGGAATATCTTTCATATTTGTATTATTCTTTGATAGTATTGACAATATCTGCACATAATAAGAAGAGAAATAGGGATATTGCCTCACCCTGTCAACAACCTCTGGAAAGTCTGAAAAACTCTGAAAGAGAGCTAATGAGATATTACAATAAAAGTTTTGGCCCAGTGCCTTATACTTGTTCTAAAAGTAAAAAATGTCAGAACATTATGAATAAATCTCCATGAAAAATAATCAAATGCTTTTTTAAAACTGATTAATAATAGTAAACCTGGAATATTTAACTCTCCTGTAATGTGCATAATCATATATGATCCAATATATGTAGCTTTCTTTTACAAAACCAACCAGTCTGGTTGGTTTCTCACCCACTTCTATCCATTTTACTCTGGATCTAATAATACTTCCTCAAAGATTTTCTTACTTTCAAGCTCTTTTTGTTTAGTCTCCAATTTTTCTAAATCATAAGATGCAATGGAACCATTCTTTGAGGATTTTATTTGCTGTTTTAATTTACATTTCTTTTATATGAAGCATATGAAATAGTTTTACCATGGATTTCCATCAACAACATATCTAGAAATAATGAATCTGTTATAGTCAGTCTTAGATCTGAATTCAACACATTGTCAATATTTCCACCATAAACAGTTGCAGCATATTACAATTTTACTCTCTTCATGCAATTTTTGATTTCATCAATATAGTTTTCATTAACCAGTAAATTGTTATTAAATTTCAACAAACCTTTACCTCTTATGAAATTATTTGAACTCAAATGCAATATTAACATGGAGTGGTCAGACCTATTACTTGGTTCAACTGTCACCTTTCAACTGTCAACTGGCACAGGGAATTCTGAAACAAGAAATAAATCCAGTCTAGCTTGTTTTAAATGACTCTTTCTTCTCCATGTATATCTCTTTAATCCTGCATTTTGTACTCTAAATGGATCCAGGAGACCAAAAGTTTCTGTTATACTTAATAATGCATTTTGAGCATTGGAGTTATTATATTTCTATACTTATATGAATCTAATTCTGGATCTTGAACCAAGTTAAAGTCCCCACATATAATAACAGACTCATTTTCATATTCATATATAATATCATTTTTATATTACTGTAAAATTCTGGACAATCATTATTTGGTTCATACAGATTAATCAATGAGAAGTTCCTGTCATCAATTTGAATATATACTGCAATTAAATTACCATCTGAATCCTTATACATTCTGTTAAATCATATTCAAAGTTGTTATTAAACAGAATGCCAACTCCTTGAGAGTTGGATCTGTAACAATTTACAATACATTCATAACCCCATTGTTATCTAATATATGAAGCTTTTATATCCTGCAAAATGAGTATGTTGTAAGCAATATATATGACACTGTTGTTCCTAAAATAGTCAAAAACATCCCTACATTTTTCAAAATCTCCAAGTACCCAACAGCTGGTAAATTATATTTTTATGTTTGAGCTATCCATTTTCACAATAAAAGTATAAATTCATCATGCTAGAAAATGCACCATATTCTGTGATCAATAGAGAAAGTGATGATAAATACCACGATCAAGAAACATTGCATATAGATTAAGATGAACATCAGTGTTTTGATATATGCCTGGAAAATTTCCACCCAGAACACTCTCTCTCTAGACTGGAACAGACTACAGTGCGCGCACGCACACACACAAAATAAACATAGAGAAGTGTAATGATTTGCCATGACTGTTTAGGAGGTGAGAATCCCAATATGTAGGATCATCAGCATACCATAGACACAAGTGTTTGATACAAACATATACTACAGAATAATATGAGTACGAGTTACAATAAAACAAGACTTCTACCTATTGATTACCATTTACAGGACAAAAAAGCCAACATGAAGGCTACATGAAGAGTGCGTTTGATACACACTTGAGACTGCCCTGTGAAAGGCACTTAGCTCCTATTTCCTGAGCATGATAGAGGCCAATAATGTTTTACAAGTGCCAATGCATCAAACAAAACCAATCCAAAAATGAAGCTAATTCAATGCAAAGCTTGTAGGTTTGTCAACACTCTGCTAATGTGCTATTAATAGTTACGCATAGCCCACAGCTAATTAGCATACTCAACTGTGCCACTAGAAACACAGAAAGGCAGCTACTTGTATTTGACAAGCTCAACATCTTTGTGGTACAAAACATAGCCCTGCATGAATGTTATTTTCCATATAGAACATCCTAGGACATTCACAAAAATGCTGAGAAATTACTAGATGAAAATGTGATTATTGTTTCTTTTCTCTATTAAAACACATCATTGCTTGATATAGTCTGTTTTATGGCACAGCAACACAAGTAGCCTATTGTGTGCTTAGCTTTATGGGGAATGAGTCGGGCATGCTAACCACTAAGTCGGCACAGTTTCCTAAGAAACCAAAGAAAATGATGGAAATAGAGCTTTTTCTAGGTGAACATTGACCAAAATGGGTTTTCACTAAACAACTAGATTAGTAATAAACATCAACTAAGTGCTGGTATTTATGAAATCATGGTGTTTTTGGACTATGTTTTTGTAATATATATAAACCAAGCTCTTTATGAAAGGTCAGAACCTTCTCCATGTGAACATCATCACAGAATGCATCCCAAGCCAAAAAGGTCACCTCTGTTCATGTTAATCACCTGTCTTGACCATGCAGCAGTGGCATTGCACAAATTCTACATCAATGAGCATTCTGGAGCAACTACAGTCCATTTAGGACATCCAAAAAATCAAAGTACTGAAAACACTAATGGCTTAGAGGACTTTGGTGTTACTAATTTACATGCAATCAGATTTAAGAACATAACTCAAAATAAAATGCTATACATGGTCCTTTAACTATCATTAATACAGAGCTAAAAATAATCTTTATAATATTATTACAAATTTTCTTTTCTTTATGTGCCAATAGAGAATTTCTATTATAATCTGAAACATATTTTGAGGAATTACTGTGGTGATTTCCTTTGAAAAGCATTTTCTTCTATTGTTTCAAGTACCACCATCAGCGGAAAAATGTCCAAGGGAGATAACTTATATAATAATCAATTACGTACAACTGAATTACCTCCCATGCAATTTAAAAAATGACACAAAAGGTCGGTGGATCTATACTTTACTACTAAATTTAGTAAGAACGTATAGGTTTGTTACTTTTATTAGTAATACAAACTATATAAACACTGAGGGACTGAAATGATTCCAAGCCCAAAATCAGAGTCCCTTAATGGGAATGATGAATTTCCAAGAATTCAAGATAAGACCATTTCTTCTTTTTAAATGCTGAGTTAAAAGCATCTCTGACATTTTTCAACAATGACAAAGGTTTTAAATTAAATGTTTTGGTGGATACACTGGATGTATGATTCGCACTATTTTCATTCAGGATATAGTAGACATCACGAGGAGTCTTTTGATGAAAACCCCCATGTCAAAATGATCATCCATTCAGAGGGAATCGTAACAAGATTTTCAAGACAGCAATTTAGGCAGAAATATTCAATGTATGATTAGCAACATTTTCATTTATAACTAACAAGGTATATGTACTATAAGTCTATTGGTGAAAACCCCATGTTGATATAGCCATTCATTTGGGAGCAGTAGAGATTGGAAATATTTTCAAGATACCCACCTTGGTGGCAGCATTGAGGGTTAGTATTTTAAGACCAAGTAGTCACCATAAGAACTCTACTGATGAAAACCCCATGTCAAAATGACTTTTCATTTAAGAGAAGTGGAAACAGAATTTTGAAGATGACTACATATTGGACATTATATCAGCATGATTTCAATTGGGATGAACATCATAAGAACTTTTGGTGAAGACTCCTTGTCAATATGACTTTCCATTTAGGAGGGGTAACAACATTTCAAGATGGTTGCTGTAGTGGCCATACTGGATGATCAAGCAACACCATTTTTATTTTGGACCAACTAGATAATAGGGTGAATGTGTGTGTAAAGTTTCATGGCAATCCTCCAATTAGTTAATGAGTAGTTGAGCTACTGGATGGATGGATGGATGATGGATGAAAGACCATCCCATCCCAAAGCTCTTCAGGTCCTGTTGAGCTACAACACATTTGAAAAAGTTTTAAACTCATTCAAATACGTTTCCAAATCAAGTGAATGGCTTTAAAAAAAATTGAAAAACACTTTAAACAAATTTGAATGAGTTGTGCTGTCATTCAAATTACCTTAAATCACATATACACAAGATTCTAATAGAATGCATCACAAAGTCTAAAAGGATTTTCAATAACACTTAAATCACATTTTGTTGATGTTTTAAAGCTGTTGGAAAGGTATCATAACTTGGAATGATACTAAAACTTATTTAAACAACTAAACTCTTTTATCAAGTTTTTAAGTCATCTGAATGACTTTTAAATTTGCTTAGCACAAGTTTATAACTCATATGAATGATATTTAACTCATCTTAACAAGTTTTTAAAATCTGCTTGAATGAGTCCAAACCTTGTCTAAAAAAGTTAATTAATCACGATCACCAGAATAAATTTTAAAACTCCTTTTAAAAAAAACAATCATTCAAATGAATTACCAACTCATTCAAACACATAAGAATGTCTTCTAAATGGGATTCAAACATGAACAAATGCATTGCAATCTCTTTTGATTGATTTTTACAAGCTTGTTCAAACAAGATTATCCAAGCTAAACAACTTCTTCAAACAAGATTTAAAGTTATTTCACTCAGTTCTAAACACATTCAAACAAATTGTAAGACCATTCAAACGAGATTTAAGTTATTCAAACAAATTTTAACACCATTCAAATGAGATTTAAGTTATTCAAACAAATTTTAAACGCCACTCCTAAGGGATACACATTTTTCTACAGATGAATGGAGACAATAAAGTTCATTAAAATATTTCTTCCTTAAACAGTCATAAGCTGGACAAACACAAACAAGATGGAATTCATCTTCTACCAAGTAAACATTATTTTTCCAGCATAATTCAGTATTTCTTCTCTCCATCCTACTATGCCTACCCATCTCTATTTTCAGTATATGCGCTGAGCGCCTATATAGCAAGTAACTAACTAAAAAAATATGCTAATCCAGATGATAGGTATTTTTCCAGTTCTAATTCAGTTTTATACACGTTATAATACACACATTTACATGAATTGTTAATATCACTATGCCACTTTTGGAATACCATTTCCTTAATTCTTTGCAAAAATAGTGAGATTGTTTTTCATCTCCAACATCTTGAGTTAGCCAGACACGCTCAAAGACAGGGAAAATAACATTTAACTTTGGTAGCCCAGGTGACAGGGTTGGTTTCATCTAATCTTTTCAACATTAAATTGCATTGGTGTGGGTAGCGAGTAAAAGGCATTCTTACAACATTCAGCCAATATTTAACACCTTGCAAAACATATGAGGTACAAAGTGGGTATCTACCACACTCCCCAAACATAATCCCATTATTATTAGTTTTAGGAACATCTAAATACTGTTTGCAAATGTTGTATTGCACAATTTCAATATCTCTACTTAATTCATATCCCCAAAGTTCTGACCCATAGCAAGCAATTGGTTTTATCAAAATATAAAAAATTTTAAAAGCATCCTCTACAATAAAACAGCCAAATCATTTTTGATAATTCAAAATCAATGAAAGTTCTTTCTTGCCTGAGCTGCTAGTGTCTGCTTTGTTTTCTTGTGGGTGAAAAATATACCCATATACTTGCAGTAAGGCACACACTCATGTCTTTCTTTAAAAAACCAAACCTCCTTTTGCTTGAGATATCATCCATTTCTGAAAACAATGATTTCAGTTTTATCAAGTTTGAACATCATACCAAATTGTATCACAGAAATGTTCAATAGCATTTACCTACATGTATTTGGTCCTGAGGGTGCTAATGTTTCTCTGCAGTTAGCAACATCATCAGCATAAAGTATTGCAAAAATATCATCAATATCTTCTGAGATAAATACACCTCTATTTCATTTCAGCTCCTTCTATGTAATCAAATCATTAATAAAATGGGAAAACATGATAGGGCTCAAAACACAACCTTGCCTTGTACCTTATATACATCTGAATTAAGTAGTTAAGCCTTTAGGTATTCAGACAAAGCTTTACAGGTTTCTACACATATCTGTTAAAATGTTACTATTTTACCATTCATACCCTTACATATTAATGATGACCATAATTTATTGTGCTGTACTTTTAAAATTGAAAAAATTCAGTAAAATCTACCTCTTCTTAAAGATCTATTTGAGAGCTGAAGCATCAATAATAAACATACTGTTGTATGCTGAGTATTTTTTCCTAAACCTTGCTTGTATTTCATCTATCAGCCCATTGTCTTCTGCCTTCATGTATATGCGAGTATTCAATACATCAGTAAAGTTTCTACATAAAGTAATTACAGACAAAAGCAAGCTTAGACCCAGATGATGGCATCATAATATGCTCAATCCAATTTTGTTTTACATACTGTTTTCTTAAAACAATGTAGCACACCAAAGATAGTTAAGTAACAGCTATCAGTCTCAACTGGTCTTCTTATCTGAGTAACTCTAATTTTTTTGAATACTTTGACCAATCAGTAAAACTGGCTGTTGATTTAAAGTTAATACATCATTACTTGTACAGATAAGCCCAAAGTAAAAATGGCTGTTGTTTTAAAGCTAATGCATGTACAGAGAAACCCTAAGTGATCTAAATATACATCAAATAGGATGTTGAGATTGTTATTGACTTAATTAAAATCTCACAGGAAGTAGACAGCTGAGAATAAAACTCATCTCAGCATGATAAAGATGCACAAAAATTTTAAATGATATCAAACATTCATAGGTAAACTTCAGCTGTGGAAACACATCTATCACACAGGAAATCATTTAAATGATATCAAACATTCATAGGTAAACTTCAGCTGTGGAAACACATCTATCAGACAGGAAATCATTTAAATGATATCAAACATTCATAGGTAAACTTCAGCTGTGGAAACACATCTATCAGACAGGAAATCATTTAAATGATATCAAACATTCATAGGTAAACTTCAGCTGTGGAAACACATCTATCAGACAGGAAATCATTTAAATGATATCAAACATTCATAGGTAAACTTCAGCTGTGGAAACACATCTATCAGACAGGAAATCATTTAAATGATATCAAACATTCATAGGTAAACTTCAGCTGTGGAAACACATCTATCAGACAGGAAATCATTTAAATGATATCAAACATTCATAGGTAAACTTCAGCTGTGGAAACACATCTATCACACAGGAAATCAAAAGTCATTAACTCTCCTACATCAGGATGTAGAAATCTTTAAAAGGAACTCTTCCAAGGATCTCATTATAAGTAATAATAATCACACATACAGCTAAGTTCTTAAGTTTGATAGCTACATGTACTTGGGAAATTCAACAATAACCTACTAATAAAATTTCTAAGACAATGAAAATGTTTTTTTTTCAATTTTTGCATTATCTTGTTTACTTTTCACATCACTATAAATTATTATCCATACACAGATCTGGTTGTGTAGAAGTTAATACACTGGTTACGTACAATACAATTTAATACATGCTATAGAATGAATGAGTTCATATTACAGTGTTTGCAGCATTCCAAATGCACTTCCTGGCAGGATGGGTTTTTTCCGACTAATGGACATTTTTTTAAATACACATAAACAGTTTCTAGCCAGTCTACATGCACACTGGATATTTCCATGAAATGCTGTATGACAGGAGTAAACCAAAATCAGGGGTCATGCTACCAGGTGAAGTGGGCGACTAAGTCGCCTACAAAATGTAAACTTCACTTTCTTTTGTTGGGGAAGTGAAAACGACTTTGCCCTGTGATTTTTTTTAAAAGAGGTACATTGACTGACCATACATTTCAAGTACTCTGTTGTAATGAAATGTATACATTTAGCCATCAGTAGCTAGGCCTAGTTTTGATATCAATTACACTGACAAATGAACTCTTGCACATTCACAGGCATGTGTTTTTATAGCTAATTGACCAGTAACCCTTTCCCAAGTAAGTTACCAACTATCATTGTCCAATTTCTGCATGTTATCCCTTGATAATAAAAACACATAAACTTGTGTTTCGAAATTTTAACATTAGTATGTAAAGAGCAATTTGTGCTTTAAGAACAGAATCAGTGATCTGGATATTTTAACTGCCTCTTGTACACCATTTCATCATAAAATTAGTCTGAAACTTTAAGTGAACCAGTAAGGGGAAAATCCCTAATGGCAGACATCACTGTCTGGGAAGTAACAGTTTTTGTAAATCATCGGGCAAATATATTCAGAAAAATATTCAGTTCATAGAAAGCAAAGCCTAGGTACTGTGCTATTTAAGATTTAACTTTAAAATGCAATTATGTAGGTCAGAAAGGTTTGGGGCAATGCTATGTTGATGAATTCGTGAGATGCATTGTAAGGTCAATGTTGTTATCTGACTTGACTCATATTTGTGAAAATACGGAAAAAAAGCAGTGAAGCAGATACTATTTAACCAATGCCTAAAATTATTACAAGTAGATTACAAAAACCCCTCCTTCGAAAAATTGATGTACTCACATGCATGTGTTGATTCCGTTGGAAAGATGGGTTTAGTTCATATACCGAATATAACGTAGCCATGTTTGTAATTTTATGCATTTTAGTGTGTTAATTATGAATAGTTATGGTAATGTTTTATCCACAACAAAGAAATTAGGATGAAAAGTATGATCTGAAGACATGTGTGCATTTGCCCTCATGTACATGGTACAGGGGTTGTTTTAAATGCATTTAG
Source organism: Megalonaias nervosa (assembly GCA_016617855.1). Classification (NCBI taxonomy): domain Eukaryota; kingdom Metazoa; phylum Mollusca; class Bivalvia; order Unionida; family Unionidae; genus Megalonaias; species Megalonaias nervosa. Next base: position 21,715 of record JAECUM010010750.1, on the reverse strand, counting down.
AAATCTTTCTAAGTGCCATTATTGTGAACTTTCAGAAAGTATCTATAAAAAAATAAAAAAAATAAAAAATTGATTAAGGGTAGTTGATTAAGAATGTTTACAAACTTACAATTACAGTAATGTAATCTTGTTACTCAGTTAAAATTTGTTACAATGTAGTTTCTATTATTCATTTTTAGAGTCATATGGACAAAATAACTCAGAAAATTTCTACTTGAAAATAATGTATTGCTTAATTCCAATGTTAAATGCAAATATGAAAATACTGGGAAACAGAGGGCATAATTCAAATAAAAGAACACACACACAAACACAGATATATTGCGTTTCTTGCTTCACGTCCACTTCTCCCTGTTGAGCTCTCACTTCTCCCTGTTCTGTCCAAAAGAAGTCACTTCTCCCTAAAATTCAAGTCTAGCTTCACCCCAGCAAAGTATAGGTTTTCTTTTGCGAACATTAAATTCACTCCATGGCTTTGAGAGGGTTTCAAAATGATGACACAAGCAGTAGAGCGGAGAGAAATAATTTGAAAAATGTGCAAGATATTAATGAATTAAATCATTTTCAGCCGATCATCACCAGTATTCCATTCAGAGTCTAAAATGGGCAAGGTGCCAATTATCCACTTCCAAAACAAAGACGCAGAGTATGTGAAATTCTTGCACCTTCATTCTGTGACAATACATATGTGTGTGTGTAATTTGGATTCTTAATATAGCATTTTTTTCAGTGTGGCAGTTTATTGTGATGTCTAGTACTGGGGCATCATGACGCAGACTTGTAGCATGATGTCCCACCCCGTCACATTATTCTGACATCAGGCCGACCAGTCCTAACTCTAACCTCTTAATGCTGAGCACCTAGTGAGGCAGCTGTTAGAAGCATTTTTAGGAGTCTTTGGTATGACTTGGCCAGAGTTCAAACCCATGACCTCTCACATCCGGTGACAATACTGATATCCAGCATTACAAATTTACCAACTGAAAAATACATCAGACAGCTGCTTTTAATTAACTTCATAAGAGTCAACTTTTAAAAGTAACTGTAGAATCTTATCTGCATTTGCTGTCTATGGATTCAAGAGCGTTTGACTATTTTATGCACAGCATTACAAGTAAGACAGTTTACATGCACTCTGGGCTGTCAATATTCCCCAAAACACTGAAAGTGCTTTGATATGAATATTTTTAGTACATGCATGTTGAAACTTTTCAAAAATCAGGTCAAGTTCTGACCTTCCTCTATCAGACTGTTCAGAACTGAATTACCCATTTACTTTGCTGTTTGCATAAAACTAAGCCAGTTTCTACATGGTCTAGTAAGTATACCCTTTCAGTTTTCTTGAAAAAACATATATGAAATTAGAAACAGTAACTATAAACCATATCAACATTTAAGTTCAGTTACTTGGAGCATTTAAATGAATTTCAGTTGCAGTTAAAAGTTTGATCTGTCGCAGATGACGGCACACAGAAAATCCTGTACAAATATACTTAATCTTTATTCAGTTTTAGGTGACTGCAGGGCAGCTTTGACTCCTTTATCTGCCCTCTCACTACGGTCTCTACCATTGTGACCAGATTAGCCAACAGTACAGAATACTTTTCCAAGACTGCATGAGTACATTATGTCTCAGTAATATCCGGGATACTAATGGGTTGTCAGATTTAAGGTTTTGCTTTCAACATGGAATGAGAATTGAAAAGATGATGAAATCTGGTTTACAATATATGGTATGTCAAAGCTGTGAATAGGCCTATAAATTCTGCTGCAAAAGTTGAGGCTTTTTATGTGGTAGCTGGCTCAAGATGGTGCCATGGGGTGTTGTAGGCTCAAGATGGTGCCAGGGGGTGTGCCATCATAGATCCAACTTTGTCTCCATCTTTCGAATCATCTGTATGCATGGTCATATGGCTACAACAGACAGCTCTGATTTCATTCAACAAAATCAGAGGGGATCTACGGAGGACCTTTTGAATTGGCAAAGATAAAATATAAATTTTGTTGGCATACAAAAGCAAGGTGGTGACTTTGGAAAACAGAATTTTGTATTATTTCCAACACTGATTTTTGCTGTCTCCAAATGAAAAGGAAATTAATGTGTGTTTGAATGTGTTTGGTAATAAAATGACCACATTGATACTCTGTGTTTGGTAATAAAATGACCACTCTCTAATACACTGATTGTGTTTGGTAACATAATGACCACTCTCTGATACTATGATTGTGTTTGGTAATATAATTACTATCTGATACTCTGATTGTGTTTGGTAATATTATGACCACACTCTGATACTCTGTGTTTGGTAATATAATGGCCACACTGACCCTCTGATTGTGTTTGGTAATGTAATGACCACACTCTGATACTCTGATTGTGTTTGGAAATATTAATGACCATTCTCTGATACTCTGTGTTTGGTATTTTAATGACCACACTCTGACACTCTGATTGTGTTTGGTAATATAATGATCACACTCTGACACTGATTGCAAACAGCTGTTTCATTTTGATACATCATAACCTGGTGTCATCATCAAGGTACATAATTTAAGTCAATTCATGTAACCAGAAATAGCTGAAATACATACTGATGCTTTTCATTAACATAAAAATTCACTGGGACTGCTCTGATGGCCTAATGGTTAAAGTGTCTGCCTCAGATGCAGGAGGTCGCTGGTTCAAACCCTGGCCAAGTCATACCAAAGACTTATAAAAATGGTACTAACAGCTGCCTTGCTAGGCACTTAGCATTAAGAGGTTAGTGTTAGGACTGGTTGGCCTGATGTCAGGATAATGTGACTGGCTGGGACACAATACCTCATGTCTGTGGCATGATGTCACAGAGCTAGACATCGCTATAAACTGCCACAATGCAGACATCATAGCAATACGAGTGAAAAATTGTTAAAGCTATGTTAAAAATTCAAATCACACACACAAGAGAATTCACTGCCTTTCCATTAAGTTAACATCTTCACACTTTGATGAGCCCTAAACACACTAAGCAGAGAAAGAGGTGGGAAGACAACATTCAAGAGTGGACAGGCTTGACATTGAGCGACTCAATGAGAAAGACGGAAAATCGAGAGGAATGGAGGAAGCTGATTGTTCGGTCTTGTGTGGTGCCCCAATGGTCTACCAGACTATGGGACTGATGATGATGGTGATGAAACACATCAAATATTGCTATAGACTGCTGATTTGAGTAAAGGGCAGCTTGTTATGTATTTGAAATGATGACATTATCCACGTAACTAATCACAGATTCTTCATTACTCCAGCATGAATCTGTTCAAGTCACAACCCAAGGGGATCAGACCTGAATTTTACTCCTAAGCCACTGTATTAATGCCATGATCGTCAAAAAGTCCTGATGGTGCAGTGGTTTAAGTAAGAGATTATAAGCATGTACTATAATAACCAACTGGCCTAGTGTTGCTGGCTGTGCCTGCTTACAATGAGCCAAAAACATCGTATAAGTGACCAATCTTGACAGATGTTTGACATGTGCTCATACTGGTCACAGTACTGTTGTCACCATTCACGCTACTGCCATTTGCTACTGCCATAGTTTTATTCTTACGTATTCTTTAATTTGGGTATTTGTATCAGCCACAATATTAAATACCTATATATATATATATATATACAAACTCTCACAGGGAAACCACAAATTTAAGTACACACAAAAATGTCTATATTTACAAAACCAATAAAACTGAGACCCATGAAAATAAATGATACTACAATACTGTATATACTCAGTTCTAAAACAAGTCCAACTGCAAACTACACAGACCCAGATCTGCCATCACATAATGCACTGGCAGATCTGAGTATATGCAATTTATTAGGCTCAATCAGTATAACAAACAAGATAGACCCTAATTTGCAGACACATTATGCAACAATAGATCAGGATCTTTGTTGCTTGCGGTTTGACTCGACTTATAAGCGAGTATATATGGCAAATCTTTCTTGGTGGACATTGATAAAAATCAATCGATATGCATGGTGGAGATGTTGGTGATGATGTAGCAATCCTATTCAATGAAATACATATATGCGACCTTAAACCACTAACAAAGCTCTGCTCCAGTATAGTCATGAGTTTCACTTTAAATAATGTCATTGGAATCCACAGAATTTTGAAAGTTGCAGTCCCGGCCTGCTTCCCTGGAAAAAGTTGCAGTCCCAGTACTAATACAAAGAGTCCCCATAATGATACTTTTTGCTGTGCAATAATTCAGAACATGTGTATTATTGTGTCATCAGACTGCTAATGCACACTGTGAAATATTTAGAAAATTTAATAAATGACAGAAAAATTAAGGCAGCTGATAACCATGATAATTGCCATTGTTTGTGATATTACAATTGTAACAATTTTCAATGCCTTTACCTTGCTATTCTTTAATTTTGTGTCCTGCTATAAATACCTGTCAACTTTTCAAAAGCCAAGTAGGGAGACTGAATAAAAAAACTGGGAGATTGGAACCTAAAATTAAGAGGTTTTTCAAGGCTTTTTTTAAAGCTGTGTTTTCACTAAATATTAACTGATCTTCTGGGTCCAATATGCATGAAATTCTCAAAGAACATGCAGTTTCTCCCTGTGATGTGCTCTATTTTCCCCCAGGACATGCCCTCTTTGCATATTCTGGTCAGCTGTGGCCAAACTTTACAATAGCTGAAGGTTAGTCTTCAGCAAACAATCAAGAAAGCCAGCATGACTAATTAAAAGTGAATTCTTATATCTGCAATTATCTTGCGAAAAGGACTGGCCCTTGGACATATTTCAAAGAAACCATGTTCTAAAGTGTTATGTAAGCACCAGTTATTGATTGGCAAATAAACAATGCCCTATTTTGATGTAACTAGTGGTGCCTAAATATATAGTCTGAAGCTAACATACATGTGGCAATTATTCTTCCCACACTTTATATCCCACCTTATTTCCTTATTCTCAACTCAAAAGGCATGTAACAATCCCAAAATTTGGGAGTTGTTTTCTCCTGGAGTTGACAGGTATAATATAGTAATCTGAGAAGAAATACACTATCTTTTCTATATTAATTTATTTTAATAGCTTAATTCTGTTTCAGATCAATAAATTTCCCAAGACTTTTTTTGGAATGGTTATCATATTTGTTCTAATCTGATGGTAACTTTACATAATTTATTTGCTGCCATGTGCAGATGAACATAATTCTGATGAGATTGTCTGACAGAAATAAGTAGATGCATCCAGTTTTCATAAACAAAAAAAAAAAAACTGCCAAAAATAAAGAGATTCATGGAACAAATAGAACATTCCCAAAGGAATGAAATGGGGAACCAATGGAACATTATTAGCTTTATGCACAGGGTGTTGGTTGTGACTGTATAAGGGAAGATGCAATAACAATACAAGGAACACCAGTCTAGAACTTAAAGGTCACCGGCCATACTCCAACATTTTTCTTTTAACATCAGATTTGCATTACATGATTAAAAGTAGTTATACTCGCACAAAAAGAACAAAAAAAAATTATCAAGTGTAAAGAAGAAATAATAATTTAATTACTTGAAATAGAAGTATACAATGCTGTTACTTCCCCTTAGCTACGATTTCCCACCTATAGAGGATGCCAACTGGAAATGACGTACATTTATCCCCACAAGACGAAGTACATGCTTCTTGTTGTCGAAAAATGAAACACTATAATCTATGGATAGGGAACATTTAGATGAAACTACTGAAAACTAATTTACTGTTCAGCCTTATATCAATATGAGTGCACGATGCACTAGATTCTGTCGCTTTCAAAACTGTTCCAAGTTTCAATTTATTTTGAAAATTCCCGTTAATACAGGTAAAAAGGAATCAATGCTGGCTTCCCTATGTTGGCCGACTTTACAAAAAAAAAAAGAAATCGGCACATTTAAAAGAATCCAAAGGAACCAAACTTGGCTTCATTATGTCGGCCAACTTCATAAGAAAAAATCGGCACACTTAAAAGATGCCAAAGTTAGTTTCCAGGGTTGGTTTGCTTTGTAATAAAATAACCTTTGTATCTGATATCCTGTTGGTAAGTTTAAGCAAGGAGTTTATTGCTTGCTGCCAGTTTTGTTTATTCATCACCCGGGCTTCCAGGCCTGGCCCTAAGATGTATGGGGCCCAAGGCAGCATGCGGGGCTCAAGGCAGCAAGTGATAAGCACGGGGCCCCAAGCAAAAAAACTGCATTGCAGAGAAATGCGGGGCCCAAGGCAATTTCCTCGTTTGCCTTGCCCTAGGGCTGGGCCTGCGGGCTTCTATTTGTTTGCCATATGTAATCATAATTGATGTTTGCAGGGCAAATAGTATACACAACAATAACTTGCTTTAATAATACTTTCGTAACCCATGATAGTGAAAAGATTATCATTTGCACTCACAGTGAATGTATTTTAAAATAATGATTTTCATTTGCAAAATACCGTTGTATAGTTAACCTGGATACAATACAATCTTGGTCTGTTTGCACCTTGTAACTTATCATGCATGAATGGCAGGTGCCTTCAAGCAATTGGGTGATATTTTGGTCTCTTTTGCGATTTTGTTATTGACATAAGCGATACACACTAGAGTAAGGATGCATACACAAGCCGGCATCTGCTACATATACAGAGTTCGTGGGTATATTTTTTTTCTTTAATAAATTTTGCATGATGAAAAAAGGAATAAATTATAACAATGCAAGGTTAGTTTCTTTCATTTTATTTTCAAATAAGTGTATGTTTATTAAGTTTGTTTTTACCATGCAAGCGGGGTGGGGTGGTACCACAAATTCAACACAAAATTATTTCCTTTCGTATTTGTATGGATTAATGGAGCAAATATGATTGACAATATTGACTAGTAATGACAAGCTTTCAGTTTGCACGCAGACACACTAAGACAACTTGAAAAATAAAAACAAACAATAAAATTAACTGGTAAGAGCTTCATACTGCAGCAACTGAACACTAACAAAATGCTCAATATTATTCTCTCTCTCTCTCTTTCATGTGTAATCGAGTTTGTATTATATGCAGCAGTATTACAACCTGATGAATAAAATTAAATATATTTGTTATAATATCTCACGTACACTACCCTTAGAAAAATGTATACTTATTCTATAGAATATTATCTGTCAAGTATTATTGTTTTATAAATCAATACGGATAATTTGACAGGAAGACTTAAATTAAGAATGTCATTGTGCAGATGCATATATTATTTAGCATAAAAAAATGTACATAAATATTTTAATTAGAACGAGCAAGATATGTCAGTTTGTGTTTTTTCTCATATATATGTACGTTATGAAGTATGATTATTTTCTTTGAAAGAATATTAAGACAGTTTGTTTAAATTAAGTTTTTTCCTAAAAGCTATCTTACATAGTATCTACTTGTTTGAAGAAAAAGAACTTATTCAAACTATTAGGTTGGGCCAAATTGTCTTTCGAGTTGGGATGAATTGTAATGGGACGAATTGTCCTTGGGCCAAACTGACTATAATCCTGCATAAATGATACAACCTTCCCATCCCTGACCCTATTTGATCCCACAGCTTGAATCCACTTTTTTCTGGAAAAGAGGGTCTTTCGGAAAAAGAAAGAACCCTTTTTTCTCATCATCACTCTCTTGGTTACATCCATATGCAACACAGTGAACCATATTTGCTGCACAAAAGCACGATCGTAAGATATATCACACAGGCATTTACATAGGGAAATTAAACACTTGAATGGCTAGGTTGAATAGAAGGGATAAATGTACGTCACATCCGTTTTTGGCATGCGGAAGCTACTGATTATTTACAGAGATTGCCAAATAATTTGTTCATTTAAAAAAGCGGATTCTTAAGTTTAATTAAACATTTTTATGGTGTGCATACATAACAAATGTGTTTTGTTACTATAATATCACACGTTTGTACAATATAGGTGGCCAGTGACCTTTAAGAATTTTGATCTTAAACCCTGTATGGAGGAATTTGTATAGTTTAAGAGAAAACTGAATGTATTAAGCTGTGTTGCTTAAAAATGAAAAGAAAAAGTTTGGAATATGGTAATTCATTTCTTCTTCCAGTGTCTTGGAAAATGTACTTATCTGAGATGGATTACAACTGAAAAAATAAATTAATATGCAAACGGAAGTGTAATCTCTTCTTTGATTTATTCAGGCTGCACACAAAATTAAAAAATGGCAGGCATTTAAAATTGTTATCATACTAGTAACAAAGTTATCATGGTTATCAAAGGCCTTACATTTTTGTTTCTTTATTATAATGTTAAATATTTCACAATGAATAAACATCTGCAATACACTTGTTCTAAATTACTGCAAAAGAAAAAAGTAGCATTATTGGGACTGCAAGTTTTACTGCTTGGACTCCAGCATATCTCAAGGAAAAGCCCTGGACAGTAACTTTCAAAATCCAGTGGAGAACCCTGAATGACATTAAATTCTGACAAAAATTCATGAATATTCATGATATATTTTTCTCTATTTATATGCTTCTTGCATAAAAAATAGTACTGAATTAAAGGTAAAAACAGTTAAGCTAATTTTGGAAATAGAGGTTTATCATCAATATTTAATATATAAGAAAATTTAACAATAGACAACTTTTAATTTTATATAAATAGCACTGAATTATCATGACATTATTAATTTAAAAAACACACACACATTCATGAGAAAATCTGGCTTTTAAAAACTCATGGTATAACACATAAGGACTAGTTTCCCTTATTAAAACTCTGTGTAATCACAAAAACATCAGTGCCAAGTAAAATTGATTTCATCAATTCTTTAATCAAAATTTTTAATTCCATAATAACTTTTGCATTTCGGAGATGCTATTGTACCATATATATATATATATATATATATATATATATATATATATATATATTGTCACGTTTCGCAGTCCAGGTATCAGGAAATGTATAAACTTGGATATATTATGACCGCGTTTGATATGTAAACATAGCCGCAAGCAGTGTTAATTGATTATGCAAGTCGCCAGCCACCCAGATCATAGAATAGCTGCCAGTCCAAGGGCTTGTCGTCCTCATACCCAGACGTTAAAACATGGGTCCAGGGATCAAAAGGAAGCCTGCAGGGTGAACGGGGCGTGTTCTCACCCGCCACGTAGACAGACAAGCGAGAAGACATTGTCAGTAAGTTTGATTGGGACCGTCCACAGCGACATCCAATCAGAATTAAGATGGGGGTGGGAGTAAATCTTAGATCGAAATTTTAGCTTAAACGTGCAGTAAATTTATCAGTATACCTGGGCAGATTATGAGAAGTAGATCTTGCGGGTTTAAGCAAGGATACTCCGGGGGGAAGCCACTCGTAATTTGGCGGGAATCTTAGGACCAGAATTGTAAGACAAGGAAAAGCTTCGACAAGGTCAGTAAGCTATTTGCTCGATTTTGCAAAACATTACGGCATCATAATTGTAAGTATTTGTAGCATGTATACTTAATTACTGGGATTGTTTTAGTATGTAGAATTACCTTGTAGTATTTCATTTATAAGCGTATTTGAGACATGAATTGGAGTTTACGTAGAGAATTATGTAGACTGCTAGTCCGTCAGAATTAATATTGTAATTCGCTGGTAGGTTACTTCGTAGTAACCAGTACCTTTAGTAATGCGTTATGTTAGAGTTTACGCATGTTTGAATTGGAGTTTAGGAAAATGATTGATGTATGTACGATTAGTTACGATAGATGTGTGAATATATCAGAGCATGGATATTTGAATATTTGTATATTTGGTATGAGTTGTGATGTAAAGATATGCGTCTGATTTTTGTTTATTGGTTTGTGTAATGGAATTATGAGTATGTACTGATGTGAAGCAATTTATTGTTGTATGTATAAGAGTAATTAATACCATGCTTTCATCATGTTGTGTTATTATGTTGTGTTTTACCATACAAGAATGTATGCGTATTTCGGTGTGAATGAATGCGTGGCCGGTGAAATTTAATAGCCTTATCTGATGATAGGCTGTGTGTAGTGTGAGATGTGAGCGCTGAGGAAAATATTGTACCATCCTTGTGTTTTCACAGGAAGCTTTTCGGGGACAGAACTTCCGGTGCAAGTTAGTAGTCCCGAGTCTCTAAGAGGGAGACGGAAGTGAGACTGACAGTGCAGTCGGAGTCGACAACGTGCAGTCGACATAGAAAGAGGGATAGAAGGGGAGGAGGAGAAAGTGGTCTGGAGGGGGAAATAAAGGAGGAGGAGAAGAAGGAACTTAGAGAGAGTCAGGGAGGACAAGAGGGAATTAGGAGACAGAGAAGAATACACAGATGAGTAGTACACAAGGACAGGTGGAAATCTCTCACACTACGAATCAAATGATGCAATAGGCTAGAAAAGGGTCGAGCGGAAGAATTGTATTTGGGAAATTCGAACTATTGATCTTTTAAACGTTATTAAATTGTTATTATTGAACTTCACCCTTTTTGTATCGTTAATCATTTAACCGTCGGCATTGCTGACTGGGGGCTCGGAGCTGTATATCTAACTGTCACTAAATCAACTTCCAACCAAAATCGAGCCTGGGTGGGACTTCTACAATAATTTAAATAAATATTGGAAGCACCCCACCCCCAATCCCCCACAGTGGGGCGACCCTCTACATATATATACTTGTGTAAATGCTAAATTAATGCCTATTGTTAAACTGTACAGGTTTCAAGTCATTTAACAATAATAATAGCTAGTGGGAAACTGAGCAGTAGCGTGGGAAAATGACCTGGCATTCCTTAAAGGTATGATAGTAAGCCAAACTTCGGATACGCATACAAAGTCGAATGCCTGAGCTAAACATCGGCACCCAATTTATTATGCTACGCGAAATGTAGCTTGAAATATCGACGTTTATTATTAAATAGGTCGCGCGAGAAAGGAGAGAAGAGTCCTCCCTTGTAGTTATTATAATAGTACATGTATGATAGATAAATTTTAAGCAACGATACGAGTCCCTGTGTCTAGTCTACTATATCTCTTTACCTCGCTATTTTCGGCTGTGACCTAAATAGCACGTCCCAGTTATAATCAGAGGTGTTTGTCTGGGGAATAGCAAGCTAAATCAGAATTTAAACAGCAACGTGTCAATCACAGTAATTTATAAAAAAAAACAACCCATAGTCCACGAAAATAGGTGATTATCCAAACCAGGTCCTTCTTACCATGAGAATATGGATCATCGCTGACATGCGTAAGAATTAGGATCGTACCTTTCTTTTCAGATATAATGCGTGCGTGCGTAAAATCCAATTTTCTTCTTTTCAAAGGTGCAAAGGACAGCTAGTTGGATTAGAAAAACACCTGGCAAACACTAGCAGACTGCCCCCCTGTTGTTCATTGTACTTGTTCAACCGGAACACAAGGTAAATTTCTTCCACATTCATTTCATCCCAGGATAGTTTCATACCTTTTCGTACCGGATGTTTGCATCAGGTACGTTTGGTCGCATAAACGTTTTACTTTTTGCATCTGATTGTATGAATTTTTTTAATTATCGAATTTTAATTTTTGCTTCCTTCAATTTAAATGCAGACTCTGGTGATGAATTTATTAGGCAGACTCTGGTGATGAATTTATTAGGCAGACTCTGGTGATGTGTTAATTAAAGGCCACCGTTGAAGGGACAATACACTCAATCACACTAGACCAACAAGTAGGTCTCAGCTTTTTTTTTTTTTTCGCTCTCTGAAAAAATAAATAAAAGCGGAGACCTAATTGTTGGTCTATCAATCACACGTGCTCAGACAGTTTCGATATTGCAAAATCTCTATGGGGTCACGTTCCATCATGAGACTTTGTAGGTCGGGAATACAATGACGAAAGTTACAACGATGTTTAAGCATGGGAAAAAAATATTTGTTACAAGTGTCATTCCTTGTGTTTAAAAAACCAGATACGTTAGATGTGTGCCAACTGTACTGTACACACCAACCAACTAGGATATTTCTTGCTCTTATGCATGAGCCCTTTGCAAATCTTATCAATGGGCCCCTACAATGTTAATGGCAACTTTGCGGGTCCAAATTTACGGTATAGCCCCCTGCATTCGTGGGCCCCTATGCTTTGCATACTCTTGCTATATGGTAGCTACTAGACAGAATTCCAACTTTTCGATAGGGAATGGACTCAGACCCTACACCCCAACATAAATGTCCAAATATCAAAACATGGGGTGGCAAGGGTCAGAGGAAACTGGGACTAAGTAGCTACGCCCTAGTCCGATAAATCAGCCCCCACCTCCATCCCAAATCTGCGTGGATACTGATGGACATTATGTGGGTCTGATGTCACCTGTTCATTAAAATTTGCAAATGTTTCCGGAACAAATATGTGTACACTTTAGAACTGACCGGTATTTGGTAACAGCCGTATATAGCGCGAAATTCAAAATGGCCTTAGGACAGAGGGTTGTGCTATTTCACGCGGATTTACAAGTCACCAAACATAGGATTTGCCCCCGGAAATATAATGCGCATGTCACCAAAAGAACCTTTAAGCCGACGGTGGCTCCACGGCCCAGAGATATACCGGTAAGTGTAGAATATACACACTGATGTGTGCAGCCAAGATTAGCTGCAGAATTTTACAGGTTTTAATGAATAGGCGATATCATCCCCAAAACCGCTAATCAATATCATTACAGGTGAGGGGCTAATTTATCGGCCTAGGTACACCCCTGCATACAAGAAAATTGTATCGTTTATGAATGTTCTTTCTTTTACTATTTTGTAATAAAATTTTCTTGAAATAAAAAATACATACGTTTGCAGTTTTATATTTTGCTACGATGTTAATATAATTGATTTTCCTTGTTTAACATGTTTGAAATGTGTTGTTACGTTTGTCATTCGTGCACGTTCTCCTTTTGCCAAAGCCAAAGCACGGCCACCATGCATCTTAACCAGGAAAGACTATTCACACGGCCGCCGCGAATAGACACTTCCTTCTTCTTTTAAATTGGATTCATATTTCTACAAATACTTATCAAGGGGTTGTTGTTGTTGTTGTTGTTGTTGTTGTCGTTTTTTCTTCATCGTTCAGTAAGTCTTTATAAAGAATTCTAACATTCCTGGAAAAAATGTGTAGGTCGCATCTGAGGCTCCTTATATTTGGATCAAATTATACACACATGCATACTCCATTTTATCAGAAATATTATTTCTAAGGAGTGAACGTAATGCATTGAATTTGTTAAGTATCTGACACATTACCCTGAATTCAGTGGATATTTTTCATGGAAGGATCCGTAGTCAACAAGAACCCAGCGAGATGAATAATAATGTTATGCGGTATGGAAACAACGCGAATTAACATTATGCATGTACATTTGCACATATGATTCTCTATAGGTATCAACGGGAAGTGTAATAGTAATAGTAAAAATGTTGAACAAGTATGGGTCTGTGTTGGGAGGGGGGGATGACAAACGGGAATTTAGCGTCACGCCCTATGTTGAAAAACTTATAGTGACACAAACGAGAAATTTAATAAATAGGTTTAACGTTCATGGTCAAGAGACAAACGGGAATTTAACGTTAAATCTCTATGTTGGAAGATATAAACGGACTAAGGGAGAATATAATGTTAAAACGTGCATGGGTTTAACATTACATGCATATGGGTCTCTATAGGGATAAACAGAAAACGTAATGTTAAAATGTCCATCGGTTCAACATGATGGATCTTTATAAGGACAGGATTAAAAATGACCTCCTATCCAGCACCTAGTTATCTTCTATCCAACACCTACTTAACTACTATCCAACACTCCACACATAATATCCAACACCTATTGATCCAACATGCCGTTTGGGGTGACCAACACCCCATATTTACAACCCAACACGCACAACATACTATCCGACACTTAACTATCTGCTCTCCAACAACCCACATACACTATCCAACATGTCGTTTTAGGTGCCCAACGATCAGTCATTTACTATACAACACCCAGAATATACTATCCAACATTTCTCTGTAGTGACCATTACCAAACACTTAATAATCATGGGTATGATGTAAAAGAAGATGGATAAAATCACACACAAAAGGGTAGTAGTGCTTATACGCACTATACTTACATATATATTTACACATTCACTATACCCTCAACGTATTCATATACTATCACACTGAGGTAGGGATTTAAGTTTGAGTGTTGTGGAAGACAAAGATACAAACAAACTTATAACTATTAGACTGGGTGGCCCTGAAAATGACCGTTGAAGTGCTTAACCAAATCGAGTTAGCACAAGTGGCATGGCCTGATGGTTCTTTATCTCAAGCTTATTTCCGGTCCAAAAACCAAGACCCTCTATGAATGAAAAGATTATTCGCAATAATTTTTAAAACACTATGGAATAGTCACATCGGCCGTCGTTAAGTTGAACCATGTCGACAGCGTGATAAGTAAAGCAGTCACTGGCAACAAGATCAGTAATGAGGAATTTGTATTTATTATCAACCAATATAAACAGTACAGAGACACACACCCCAAAAAGTCATAAAAGAATTGAAGGGAAGAAACTGAAGTAAGAAAAGCTTTCATGAAAGCAAATTGAAAAGAAAATCACCTATATAAATGACCTACTCAATCATAGGGCTATATCATAACCTGCTCACTTCCTGAAAACGAGATATATTTTCCCACCCCAATGAATAACAAAAAATGGCAAACTATCCATTTCGTTTCGGCAAAAGACGACTTTGCTGTTGGGTCTAGAACAGTTCTAACAAACTCTTAAGCAATATATTCGCTTAAATCAATGATAGTATTGAAGCAAAAGCTGTTTTTATTCGTTATGGTTACTGTTACTTAGAAACGTACCCGATACAAACAAAGACAAAATAACTGCAAATGGTGATAATGAAAAAAGCATTGATGTCATATGTTTGAAATACGAGTCAAAAGTTAACATTAGTCCTAGTAAGATTTACGTTCTGTCAAACAGTTTACAGTAATAGGTTTCGAGAATTCAATAGCCAGCAAACTAATCACGGATCTACTTAATGTGATACAGTCTGTGGATTATGTAAAGCCCTCCCCACCCCCAAATGAAGATCCCCTTTCACAACAAAATATACACTTTCCTAACAAAATCAATAGCACCAAAAATTGCAGCAGTCGCTCTTATTCGTTTTTATCTTTCCCTTTGCCCGAATAATTTTTTCGCAGATACTTTATTTTTACCATAGTTATTTTTTTAGGCAATTACATAGGGGTACAGTTAAAATATTGAGATCAGATATGAAGATAAAAAGTCATATATTGTAATGGTATGCCTATGACAAATGCTTTCCACCTTAAGTAAATAACATGATTGGAGAGATATTGCCTGGATATCCTAGCTAACTTTTAAACATCTGAGACATAAACAGATGAGAAGATATAACACTAGTCCAAGGAATGAACAGTGACCTAAAGGTGAACAATAAGCGTATCAAACATTTACGTAACCCTAAAAGATTAAATTCTGCAGCAAATAAATGATTTGTTTTCATAAGAGTGTACATCCAGATACTAAGCACATTTAGTTGGAGCACTTTGAAAAAACATCAAGACGTGGATGGAACTAGCTGACTAATAAATTGCCTTCATTAAGCACAATGGCAGTGAAAGGGTCAGAAAAGAATCTCATGTACACAAACGAACTGACGAGAATAGAAAAAAAGACATTTTAAAAGCTCAAGACTTGTTCAGTCAGTCATCGGTTCAAAACTTTATTTTTTGTCAAACACTTCGATAATGTATACACCAGATAGAATAGAGGATAAATGAAATAACGAAATCAACCAGAATGATAAAGAGATTCAAACAATGAGAATTTATTTTCTCTCACAAACTACATTTAAAAACAAGATCATGACTAACTCTTTAATACCGTCAGTATTAGATGGCGTTGAGGGCAAAATGAATAAAAGCAATGCTAGATCGATTAAATAGAAATCTGCAATCTAGCATTGCGTATTAAAGTGGTATTGTCTAGATTCATCCAGTGTTGGCTGAAGTAGAGCAATCCAAACCAGATGCAAAGAATACGTTGCTTAAGAAGTCGTCTATGGTAGCTGTGTGTCGCGAGATACAATTAATTAATTATTAATTAATTATGAAAAAGAATGAAACAATGAGAACAATTTGGAACAAAAAGTCTACAAAACACATAGATGTATTAAAAACTAAAATGAAGAAAAATATTCTCGTATTAAGTGATTGCATTGTTAACATTGAACACTGAAATAAATGAAAACACAGGGACATTCTAAACCGATTAAAACACGTATGAATATCAAAAGTATTCTTTCTTCTGAGAGGTAGAATGGATATATATACAAGACGTATATCCAAAAAAATTGCAATGCAACGGGATTATTTACTTTAATTTTCCTGTTATGCTAAAGGTTTGAGTCACCCTGAATTGTTTTTTAATGGACTTGTGTGAGATAATAAAGTCAGTGATATTTACTGCGGTTGAGCGAAGGCAATTTTCTGATACATTTTGAAGACGTTGATAGAATTATCCATCATTCCATTCCCATTACTCCAGCTATCCTCTCTTCCAGCTCACCCTCTCAAGCTTGCCTATGATTACTCAAGCTTGTCTTCTCTTCCTGCTTACCCTCTCCAGCTTGCCCTCCGATCACTCAAGCTTGTCTTCTTCAGCTGACCCTACGATTCCTCCAGCTTACCCTCAGATTACTCCAGTTCACACTAAAATTACTCAAGATCGCCCTACGATCTCTCCAGTTCACCTTCTCCAGCTCACCCTACTATTACTCCAGTTTATAATATGATCGATCCAGCTCACCCTACGATTAATCCAGGTCACCCTACGATCGATCCAGCTCACCCTACGATTGATCCAGCTCATCCATTTTTGACGAATCTGCATGCCAATGATACCCTATGTATGTTTATTTGAGTAAGGACTATTAAATATATCTAATTTCACGAGCAAGCTAAAAGAAACACACACGCACAATTTAAAGAGGCATACGAAGTGTGCTTTCAAAACAAAATAGAAAGAATGATAGCCAAATATACGGAGAAATGCTATGCTCATGTCAACCAACTAAAATAAAATGAGTGCACTGAGAATGAAGTACAAGCCTTGTTACACAGCACCAACATCGAACGATCTGATTGATTTTGGTGAATGATTGGTGACTGAACCAAATGCCATCTATTTTCGTTTTCTGGCAGACTATGTACTTCTCTCTCTCTCTCTCTCTCTCTCTCTCTCTCTCTCTCTCTCTCTCTCATGACAAGAGAGCACTGGGCCATTCAACGATATCTGTGTGCCAGGTAAGGAAAATCAATAAGACTTGGGAGTCATACATGATAGACGCATAATCACATGGATATTATAGTTAATGTCAGTGTTTACAATCATCACAGATACTGATAGTTAATACAATTAGTTCAGCTGTCGATATATACTGAAGCAGCAGGCAGGGTGAACAGACAACTTTGTTCCTGGCCTTATTTTACAAAAATAAAGGTTCCTACAGGGGCTGAAAAATAAGGTCAATAACGCTAAACCGAACCTCCTAACTTTTATTATTACCGTATAGTTTGAAAAAACGGATAATAAATCGTTTGGGTAAGCTCATTTTTGTTATTTTATTTTTGACTTTTTGTTTTTTAATGTTATAATGCGTTTAGTTTACTCGCCGGGTCACTCAATTTTTGTCGGCCACCCTGCCTGCTGCTGTAATTAACCAAAGATTTTATCCAGACCTATACGATATCTGGATCTTGGGTCATGTAGATTTATTTTAATAAATCCAAACGGAACAGCTTGTGCTTTTGAAAAGAAGTTTTTAAATTTAATCATATCTATATCCCCTGAACACCAAGTATAATAAATATTTTGTAAGGTATAATTATCTACTCCATTAAACACAACCAAAATATTACAGTTATCTCTGATCACTTTAGGTATTTGTGTATATCGCTGAGTAACATAAATCATGTCAGTATTTTTATGTCTACCTCGAGAAAATATTCTAGCTGGATTTGATTGTTTATCTAACATAATATCGTCATATACTACGAGGTTATTAATAAATCCATCTAGGTCATCTACAGATGGGGCCTCATCAATATCGGTAATAAAGTCAACAACATCATTACCGTCTTCATTCAGCAATTTTGCTTTTTCATTAAAATCTTTAAGTACTTCGTAACAGTGTTGATCATCTACGGATGGTGCTACTAAATACAGTTTACTCCATTTCAACCATCGCATTATTAAATTTAGTAATAATTGTGTTTTACCTGATCCAGATGGACCTATTATAATCATCCTTATCGAATTTGGTAATGCTGGATGATGTTTTACTGGTTCCTGTTTCGTGTCGCCGAAAAATCAATTATATCCATATTATTAATATCATGGATTTATATTGTGTTCGATGTAGAGCATCTACACCCACTGCTGAATTAACTACAATAACAACGAAAAATAAACGACGTGCTCTGACAGGCAAATGCGTAAAATGTGGCACGAAGAAATACAAATTTGTCAAAACAAAGACAGGTGGAGATATTGCCGCTTTATTAGGAAAATTACCAGGAACTCCATGGGCTAAATACCCCGGTGAGAAACATCTTCCTGGATATAATTATTGCGGTCCTGGAACTCGACTTGATATCCGACTTGATAATCAAGATCAACCAAGACCAGGAGAGCATCCAGTAAATAAGATTGATCAAGTGTGTCATGTTCATGACGTTGCATATAAAAGTAAAGATTTACAACAAAGGCATCTCGCAGATGTAAAATTGATTCATGCATTAAATTCTATACCAAATAAATCTGTCAGAGATAAATTAGCTAGTTTTCTAGTAAAATCTGCCATGAAAAGTAAAATAATGTTAGGGGTTGGTAATTAATTATATAAATATTATAATGGAATCCATTTATTATAGCCCAAGAGGATATTGGAGAGGCAGATCAGCTATTAGTAAATTATCTGAAGCAGCAAAAGTTTCACGTTCTGTTGCTGCAGCGTGGTTAGCACGACAGGCAATATGGCAAATTTATCTACCACCACCTAAAAAATTCAATATGCACATTTTGATGTCAGCGTCCCTAATGAGGTTCATCAAGCAGATATTTTATTTTTACCACACGATACTATTAAAATTGGTAAACGTCAATCACGCACATACAAATACGCATTAACTGTCGTTGACGTTGCAAGTAGATATAAAGAAGCTGAACCATTATCAACAAAGACAGCGTTTGAAGTTTCATCTGCGTTTGAACTAATTTATCAGCGAGGACCTTTGCGATGGCCACAGTTATTACAGGTTGATCCTGGCAAAGAATTTCTCGGTGCAGTATTATCGTTGATGAAAAAACATAACGTTAAAATCAGACGAGGACACACTGAAATTCATCGTGATCAGGCAATCGTTGAACGATTTAATCGAACACTTGTTGAGCGGTTATTTGGATATCAATATGCAAGGGAAATATCCACTGACTTTAAGTCCGGTGAGCGATCTCGTGAATGGGTTGCAAGGTTACCAAGTGTGATATCTGCATTAAATAATGAAATTACTCGTTCAACTTCCATGAAACCTTCTAATGCGATTACAAAAAAATATATACAAATACAACGCCGTGAATCTCTCTCTCAACCAGTATTAGGTAATGTAACTGTAAGATATTTATATGAACCTGGTGAACTTGAAGGTGGTAAAAAAGAGCAACCGATCCTATCTGGAGCGTGACTACACATACAATTTCTAGCGTGGTAAGATCTACTGGTAGACCTCCAATCTACAGATTAGATTCTACTGCCCCTCAACGTGGATTTGTACGTGAACAATTACGGGTAATTCCTAAAGACACACAATTACCACCACATACAATTACATAACCAGAACCTCTACGTCGATTGCATTCAAGACAGGTCAGCATCACATTATCACGTATATGACCAAGATCACTATTAATTCTGTCTACGGTAAATTGTCTTGGATTATTATTCGAATATTGCCATAATATATTACAGTTACAGCTTGCACAATGATTATTTTGTCGTTGTTTTAGTGTTATAATAAATTCAGTATCAATATCAAAGTCACGCTTATTTATTTTTTTTGTCACACTGCTTATAACCAGATAGTTTTTTTCTTATTACGTCATTATTAACAGTCTGATTATTATTTTCTGTAAAATTTATAATAACCCTATGTAGTTGAGATATTCTTCTGACCCTAGAAACTGCGAGATAGACTAAATTTGACCATTCGATCCGATCATCTATAATCCAGATATTTGTATCAGAAATAGTTAATCCTTGTGATGAGTGAGTAGTTATAGCGTATCCTAACGTCCACGGTGATTTATTCATATTCAGCGCATTTTCAACATTATTAATATCAACTAAAATAATATCATTCAAGACAAGATTCTGTATTCCACCACCAGGAATTTCAACATCAATATTCTGTCGTCGAGTATCTGCTGGGCGATAACACAAAGGTACCGGTAGATCTGAAAACTTTTCTTTATGTAACAGAAATAATTTATCCTGTAGTTCATCACGAACTATTTTTCTACTTGCAACTATTAAATCAGCGGGATTCCATAAATTTATAAAATCATTCATAGAAGTCTCTGGAATTACTCCTCGCATTATTTCACATTGTACTCTGTCTGGTTGTGGTCTGATTAATCTTTTAAATTCCTTCAGCGGTTCGTCAATAGCTCTATGGTCATCATTTATTTCTTCATAATAATCTACGTTATTCTTCAGCCATTCATGTGGAGACTGACCAATAAAGTGTGGTGGTTGACCATGATCACCACACATTATTACAGCAGTATTCTTTGTCAATAGCCAATCAAGAAATGTTTTTAATATTTCTAACGACACCGTGTCTACCTCGTCCCATATAATATACTTAGGTATATATTTCTCACCCATTCGTTCAGGAGTCCATGTGTCTCCACACCATCTGAAGAAACTATGGTATGTACATGATTTTACTCCTCGCTCTTTTATCTCTCTGGCGAGTTTATGTGTCGGTGTCAAAACAATTATATCTGAATTATTATTCATGAATAATTTAATCACACGTGTTGTTTTACCTGAACCACCGCATCCGTTAAGATAAATAGTCTTATGTCTAGCCACAGGATCATATACAGATGGTGCTGATGACTTTGATACTTGATTATTAATTTTGTAATATATTTCCTTAATTTCAACGTCGGCGGATTCAGAATAACTAAGTATATCTTCTTGTTTTATTCTCCATGATCCCCATTCACCATTACCAAGTAGCGGTTTTAATAAATCTGTATATTTTTTATTTATATAAAACGAATCCGTGGCGACTCTGACAGCATTACGAGGAAATTTATTTATCATAGACAGTAGATTTATAGAAACATATGCCAACATAGATGATCTTAAATGAGTAAATTGCGGTGAGTCACCATCAAGATAACTCACAATTGTACCTAGTTTGGTTCCATCTGACAAATAAGCATTACTCCGATTTATAAATGTGTTTTTTCCCGTTGTATCAGCTATTATAAAATCGAGTTCAGCATCGTCCATAATCAATCTCGTACAGTGTCTTTTATGATCATATGCTCCTCCTTGAGTAAATTTGCCAATTATCTT
>JAECUM010010749.1:0-107097 GCA_016617855.1 Megalonaias nervosa | reverse complement strand
TACTCCTCATGAGTGGCCATTAGTTTACAGACAGAAATTTCACACATACTTACAGATTTCTAAATTCAACTCATTTACATTTCTTCGAGCATACCAATAAACTTAAAGTACCTACTTTTAATCCACACAAAGAGGTAATGAATCTAATTATCCTTATTGCTGTTTCTCAGATATTACGTTTTTCACTTTGATTTTCTCATTATGGTAAAAACTAACCACATTGAAAAACAGTATTATTCAGCTTGGTCACCATGGAGCTAATATGGCATTTTTGCTGTAATGGCTTCTCTGTCTCTCAGATCACAAAATGTATTTGAAAAAGTACAAGACCAAAACCAGTCAATCACATTACAAGCTCACTTAGTCTATAAACGCACCATTTTGTGCAATACCTAAATTATCAAGAAAGAAATAAGTTGTTGCAAATGAAGCAAACTGTCAGGAAATATTCTCAGTTCAGAAAGAAAAGTGAAAGCAATTATGCTTTAGATAATGTATTCAAATGTTCTTGTAGTGCAGTGACCAATTTATTCCCTTTTTAAAATGTTTGAAAGGGTTGTTATTTTTGCCAATGACATACATGAACTGTGATTGGACTATCCTAGCAGTGCACAGAATAGCTACATGCATTGACCAGTATAGTGGTCTGATAAATACACTGCCAAGGTAGAACTCTATTTTTGTTTGGGTGGCAGTGGTGGTGGTGGTGGTGGCTGGGGGGCAATTTTGAATTTCTGATAACAGCAAAAGTCCTAAATGAGCTGTAATAAATATTATAGAATTACCTAAAGGTAATACACATCAAATCTGATCCAAGAAACACTAATACATTTGATGAGACAATAGGACCTGCTTTTCCAAAATGAAGTGGCTCAGTTGGAAGAACTCATATCCAAGAGTCACAAGTTCAGTACCTGCCCTGGTCAGCCCACATTGGCTGCCTCTGTGTGTCCTTGGGAAAGGTCCTTACCTCCTACTTCCTTGACAGGATATATCTAGCTAGAGTACTAAAGGTGAAATTAAAAACAAACAACAACAACACAAGCCATATACAAAAAGTTAGCTAATGTTAAAAATATCCTTTTCTACACAATATTTGATGTCAATGAAAATAAATGAATTACAGTATTTATGGTGTTCAATATCTGTCTAATAAAATTTCATTAATTTGTATAAATGGTTTTTAGGTTCTCTTTGAAATCATTACCAAAGGATTTCTGGGTTCAAAGAACTCACCACTGTATAGATTTATGGATTCATCTCTAAGCAGACGAACTATGATCTTGCCAATTGATTTCAATAAATCTGGTTTAGGAAGGAATTTCTCTGGTTGTCTACGGGAAAGGTAGGCTCCCCAGGATTGCTGAAAATAGAGACAATACTTACTTAATACTACAGTTAAAAACATCAGCCTCAAAGCAAGCTGCAACAATCAAGGTAATCCATCTTGTACTGCTCCAGCCAACTATGCCCCAGTTTCCTAACTCTTTTAAACTGGACTTAGTCTACCTATTTAACTCCTTGTTTTGTCCTGATAAAGCTTTAGTCAAGTCCAATGGACAATGTTCAGATGCATCAGATGGTAATGACATGTATTCTCTACAATATGTATTGATTGGAATATACTCACTCTAATCTCCAGGTAGTATACATAATAAGTTTAAGTTATGCATTGTATCAAAAAAGAGATGTTGTATGAATAATAGCCTTAAAATGAAAACAGTTGTACAACACATTCTTACAGACATTTATTGAGGTGAATAAATTTTATGAACTAATAACATTAATATTAACTGAAGCACAATGGAGGGCAATATGATAGGTTCAATGGTCATAAAATTCATGTTCATTAAAGTGAAGGTCTATAATTTTTTATTACATGACATTAAGAAGAACTGTGCAAGTGTCATTTCATCTTCATGGTGCAACTAACTTAATATTATGATGTCACATTCAAGTCAATCAAGTCAGGTCCATGCAAAATGAAGAATGTCCATGTAACATCCAGACTGACAATGCAACCATGTGACATTTCATGACCACACGAAATGAAGAATGACCATGTGACATGAAGAATGACAATGTGACTTAGAGAATAAGCATGTGACATGAAGAATGATCATGTGACATGTAATGACCATACTAAATGAGGCATGACCGTGTGACATCAAAAATGACAATGCAACTTAAAGAATTACCATCATGCAACATGAAGAATAACCATGTGACATGTCACAACCACACTACATGAAGAATGACAATGTGATATCAAGAAATATCACACATCAGACAAATTTTGCCATCCAATGAAACAAGTACTACAGTGCATTATTCTGATTGTTGGGGAAGTGTATACTGCATCAAAAAATAGACTAAACTGGTTCTAATGATGTCATCAGAAATTCAAAAGTGTGAACTATGAAGTGTTTTCATTACTATCATTTTATAAAGTATATGTTTGACAACACACCCACCCATGAATCTGAATAAATGTAACAAAATTATTTTACTTAACAAAACCTTTACCAATAATAAAACCCCCAAATACTAGCTAAAATATTTAATGGCAGGCAGGTGCCCATTCTTACAAAAGGACAAAATAAATGTTGCCAATGCTGAAACTGTAAATCACATTAGCTTGCCTTCGTGTTTGTTAAAGACAAAGTAACATCGAGTAAGAATATCAACTTGCCAAGAAAACAATATTTATACATATGTATAAACTGACACTTCAAAGAAACGTGTGGTAATTAAGTTAGGACTGAAAACAAGTTTATGGTGACCTCCTTGCCATGGTTGCAAAACAGTTTATCTTTTAAAACAGTCTCTACCATGAACTTACATAATTCCTAATGATTACTGACTTTTGATAAAGTTGTTTTATCAACCCTAAAAAATTATATGGTGTCACTGGTGAGGAAATGTAGTTTTTGGGGATTCATAAATCCATGTAAACAATGAAAATCAAAAGTCAGGAATGTTTTATTAGATGTGGTAATTTCCTGATATTATTTTTCTGCTGCAGTTATAATACAACAATTAAACAAGTTTCTACCGTATAAATAAAACCAAAAAGTTAAACAAATCAGCTTTTTAATTTATTAAAGTACTGACATTAATTTAATAATCATAGAAATAAGTGAAATTAAAACAAATTATACAAATTTATCCTTTTTCATGATAACTTCAGTTTGAAAATTAATTCATTAAAGACACAAAGTACAGACAAAGTGATGCAGCTTAACAAAAAGTCAGAAAAATGGACAGACAGGTAAAATAGGTCAGGCTGTCATCACTAATTAGAAAAGTTATGCATACTCTAGCAACACTGTGTCCAATGAATATAGAAAACTAGTGAACAGACATCAAGTGAATCTTTTCAACTGTCTTAACTTCATAACATGAAGAAAATCAACCACAGACTTAGGAATATAAACAACTGAAAAAACCTGAACCAAAACCAAACAACAAATTTTCTATGACCTCCTATCCTGTTATGTTGTAAAAAATGTGCTCTTTTATGCTAAAGATTGCCCAGTTATGTGGTAAAAGTCCCTTGTTATGTGGTAAAAAGTGTGCTATTTTATGCTAAAGATTGCCCATTTATGTGGGAAAAGTCCCTTGTTATGTGGTAAAAAGTGTGCTGTTTTATGCTAAAGATTGCCCAGTTATGTGGTAAAAGTCCCTTGTTATGTGGTAAAAAGTCTCCATTTAATGAAGAAAAAAACAGAAACAACTTGTTTCTTAAAGTATCGATACCCTTGCTAACTCCATTATTGTGGTTTTTTTTAAATCAAGCTAACACAGAATACAAGTCAATACTGGTATGAACATCAAATACAATTCTGAAAACATGCAAACTGTCTGGAAGAAAGATTGTTATGTATAGCAATATTGTGTGCTTAACATTTGTCAATGAATGTAGATTGCACTTTTAGATAATGGTCATTTGTAATCAACATGCTAACTTTTGTTCATGATTGTAAGTTATATATAGGTTGTTATGACTTTGGAATTTTCTAGAAGCAAATTTGTTTACAATTTGATTAGAATTTTAGAATGGACTTACATCTAGGTCATGTAAAAATGTATATCTAGAGACTTAGAAAACAAGTAATTAGTTCCTGTTTTATATCAGTCTCTGGTAGTCTATGATCAGAGTTTGCAGTTGTATTCTGATAAAATTTGAGAGGAATCAATCATTTAAATTATTCATTGGAATTGCAAAGTGCTCATTGACTTTGCATTAACACATTATTTTGGATTTTTTGAGAACTCATTCAAAGACATACTGGATTGCATCAATGTGGTAAATCATGACATTAAAGACTATTGGAATTCATTCAGAATATTTTATTTTTTGGACTTTGTGATTCAACATTCAGGATTATTTGGAATTTAATTCACAATATTATAAGTGTTTCTTAAATTTTCACTTTGTAACTTAGTGAAATAAATAGTTTGTTGAGTTTACTAAACTTGTTGGTTTTGTTCTTTTCTGTTACAGTTTAAGACCTTGAGATGTAACAACATGATTTCAAAAGCAAATGTAGCAACACTGGACATTCACAGTAATGTTTTCTTGTTGAATATGACCATACTGTTACAGCTCTGGTCTTAAACTAAGTAACAAAGAAGCAAAATCAATATGTTTAGTAAAGTGTAGGAACATAAAGTATAGTGTTCAGAATGAATTCCAATACTGAATGTGAATATTGAATATGATGATGTACCAATAGCCTTGAATAGGTTGATGTATCACAATGATATAATCCAGAATGTCTTGAAATGAAATCAGAATAATCCCAAAATAGTGCTTTAGTCCTAAACGTCAATGAGCACTTTATAATTCCAACGAATAATTTAAAAGATTCCTCTCAAATTATGTGTGAACACAAATGCAAAATACTCCGCACACTGATCTTAAGACAGGAATGAATAATTTTGTTTACCACAACCTTATAGAAAAACCTAAGTCACAAGATAGCCTTACTGAGAATGGATTCCCAGTGCATGGAAAATGGCATGCAAGTAAATGCATTCAAGACTAAAGTATTCATGATTATTACCAAACAAAAGAAAGCAAAATTGGAAAATAACCATTTGAATCATAAGTTGAATAAAATTTGCCTACAAATGGTTACCCATGACAAAATCCTTCGGGTGATGGTTGACAACAATTCGCAATGGAATGAACATATTCAAGTCATATATCATAAAGTCAGTTCAAGTCATATCTATCAACTAAAGATAGGTTAATATATTACAAATGCTATATACAACCATACCTAGACTACTGTAAAGTTATCTGGGGAAACAATTCTGACAAAAATATTTACAAATTATTTAGCCTGCAAAAAAGAACTTGCCGACTCATTCTAGATAAAACTGAAAACATCCCAAATGCAATGAATGATATTAAAATGTTAACATTAAGTGAACAATTCTTTCTGAGAAAGACATGACTTATACACAAAGTTTCAAACAATATGTCCCCATTGTATCTCAGTGAACTATTTCATGCTAGAAAACTAGGCAACACTCCCAATTTAAGATCAATTTCAGCTAACAACATTCCATCCCAAAATCAAGTAAAGAACTCTTTAAAAAAGTTTTCAATATTCAGGGTCACTAATTTGGAACAAAATCCCAAAGGAAATTAGAGAAAGTAGAAATATAAATGCATTTAATTATAATCTAATTCAGTGGATGAAAGTGGAAATTGTTTGATTTGACAAACACATGAGAAATTAAAGTATAAATTCACTAAACTTCCACTTTATTGTCTAATTACTATATATACAGAAGGTACCTAACTGGAACATGTTCTTTTAAATTTTCTGTTTATCATGTCCACATATAAATGTAGCTTATTATCAGTGTGTGTGTGTGTGTGTGTGTGTGTGTGTGTGTGTGTGTGTGTGTGTGTGTGTGTGTGTGTGTGTGTGTGTGTGTGTGTGTGTGTGTGTGTGCAACTATGTACATGTACTCTGAATCTAAATATGCATATAATAGAGGGCAACAAGAAAAATGAGTTCCATGCAACTAATTGTGTCACCCTCTTTAAATATAATTGTTATTATTACTAATATTATTATTATTATTATAAAATGACCAGGATGTGGGTCACAAGTTCACTTCCAGAACATTCTAAGTTTGTAAATAGGGCTAGACCTTGAATTAAATATCAGTAAATAACTAATAACTTATTTATAACTTACAAAAGTAACAAAATTCAGGCAGGCTATAAATACTCTACCCTCAATCATAGACAAAGGTTAAAGACACAATATAAATTAAATACATATAATAATACACTTTCATCACTACATTAACAAAGGTGTTGACACTCTTCATAATCAATCAGCGGACCAAAGTTTAGTGACTGCTAATTTTATTTGAAAAAATTTGCCTGTAGAAAAAATATAATTACTATATTTGAAGAGAATAGTGTCTTTTTTGTCAGTCTTGTATTCTCTGAATTCACATTTTGAAACTGAATAGTTTTTCCGTCAAAATACACTCCAAATGTTCAATGCTGATCTGTGCCAGTTGTTCCGAGCCATTTTGCACTAAATGGGAGCCATTCTGATGATGCTCATAGGATGGTATGACCACATCACATTGATAATTGGCAATAAGGACTAATAATAAAAGAAAAGTTTTGGCTTCAAGCGAAGAGAAAATGGCAATATTTTGTTATTTTTTATGCTGGTTTCAAAGACCATCTGGGAAATTTACATGTGCCATATTGCTGCAAGTATATGATGCAAACAATTTTAGGAAATGTAGAAATACATCAGTCATTAGAGTAAAAAAAACTGCCATTACTAAAATTGTCAAGTATTTCAAGTATTTAGAAACTTGTGATGTTTAAGCAAAGTTAATTTTTGGTAAATCTGAGAGTGTGTAATTTTGTTTTCTGTATTTAGACTTTGCTAAATCTGGACCATTTTAACTTGATATCTATTTCTTGTACTGCCATCTAACAATGAAATTGTATTTAAAATATGATGGAGAAATTTTAACGGTCATTTGACACTGATTGTAGAAAATAATCGCACACTGATTGGATAACACTTTTAATGGCACGCACATTTACAAATTCTGGTCTTTGAGCAAGAAAAATTTCAACTT
Source organism: Megalonaias nervosa (assembly GCA_016617855.1). Classification (NCBI taxonomy): domain Eukaryota; kingdom Metazoa; phylum Mollusca; class Bivalvia; order Unionida; family Unionidae; genus Megalonaias; species Megalonaias nervosa. Next base: position 99,960 of record JAECUM010010749.1, on the reverse strand, counting down.
TTAATAGGCATACCCTTGCACATAGTGGAAATGGGGATCTAAACTTAGCTGTACAAAAATTATTATTAAGTTAAAAACTATGACAGAAAGCTTCCAAAGACTTGTATTTATTGTGGTCATCTCATTCCCCAAATTTCTCAATTCTGAAATACATTTCTTCACAACACTGCAACACAAAGCAATATATTGGAACATGATACAACTTACACCAGTAGGTCTACTCCAGGGATAAATCTGCAATGTGTACATGTGAATATTACTGTAAACAAAAGATCAGGTGATTCGAGTCTTGGGCTGTTACAGTATAATATACTTGGATCCCAGGGAGGGCACTTTCAATGTAGTCTAATCACTGATAGATGCAATTTAGATTTTTTCCTATGGGGGCTTCAGTATGTATGGGTGAGTGTCTGTGTAGGGAAGTCTGAAAGAAAGAATGTGAATACATTGTGCTATGCATGTGTATATGTGGATTTTGTATATAAATAAGTTCTTCTGTATGTCCTCAAGATAGATTAGTTCTTTACCTAATCATGTACTTACTTCTTTAAATAAAGCCATTATTATTATTTGATGTTATATTTGTGCATCATTTTCAGTCATCTTTGGGTCGTAAGAATACTTTTGCAAATATTTTTTAAACAATTGCCTTCCCTAGGTACCATGTAGACTTAAATGCAACTACCCTATTATTTTATTCTAAGCATCAAACAAGTTAGAAATGGGACTTTAGTATTGAGAGCATCAAAGTCTGATCCATTTCGTTATGGTGTGCAGATCAGACTTATTGCAATGCATAACTGTACTTGGCGCTCTGTGGCAGGGCTGGCTGTCTTAGGCATTCTGACCTGCTATTTACTACAGATGGTATTAATCCACTTTCTAGATCAGTGTTTTTGGAGAAGTTACATCTGCTCCTGCAGGTACTAGGCTATCCATAACACAAATTCAATGGGCACTCCTTTCGGATAGGGGCCGTCACTACAGCAGCTAATGCTGGGATCGAGGAACACCTTATTAAAACGCTAGGCCATTGGACTTCTGATTCTTATTTACGTTATATCAGGACCTCAAATGATGCCATTCTACATGCACAGCAGACCATGTGTGGATCTACCCATTCATGGATAAGTACTACCGTATGAGCAATTTCGTCTATGTGTTTCTTGGATACAGTGCATTTGATGGAAGTGTGTATGTTCTTATGTGGGTTTGCTGGTGTGTGTCGGTGTATTCTTTCAGATGTGATCATCAGATTCTTTACATGGACTGGTTTTCGAGAAAGGATGGGTGTCAGTGTATTCTTTTGGATGTGATCATCGGATTCTGTACATGGAGTTATTTCTGAGAGAGGAGTAAGCAGATTCTATGTATTGTGCCAAGGGTTTCATTGCATTTGGAATGCTGCAGTTTTTCTATGGAGTGTGATCACCAGATTCAGTCGCCCTGTGAGGTGTGTTTCGTATCAGTAGTGTGTTCACAATGTGTTCTATGAAACAGGATCATCAGATTCATTGGCATTGAATGGCTTTAAGGACCTGTAAGGTGTGCACTCCATGTTTACATCATGTGGTTTGGTGTATCTATTAGGTTTCTAGTTCAATCAGTTTACTGAATGTGCATTGCAAATCTGTTTCCTGCACCTGACTTAATTATTGAATTACATCAAATGTATGTGTGGCTGTGGAGTGGATTTGGGGCTGTTTGTGAAAAACTTGACGTTATTTATACATCAACCCCAAATGGGAACAAGCCGTGAACAATGCAGTGCTGATTGTACATGTTTATAGTTTTAGTTTCGTCATATATGCTTTCTTACAGATTCTTGCATCACAACATTACTTACAACTACAATCTAGATATACTGTGATTTTAGTATTGTTATCAGCATAATATTGTATGCAGGCATGGATCCTTGAACAGTAACACCTTGGCACGGGTCCTTACAATATTATCCATTTATGATGATTCAAAGTCGTATGTTTCTTAATATGACAATGATTCATGGTTCATATTCCTAATTGCTTATATTGTTTGTTGTATATCTCATGCTTATTTTAACAGAACTGCAGGTACTTCTTGTCATACTTATCCGTTCCTTGGGGCTCTCGCTGCATACTACTGCAGTTCCATTCTCGGCATGCAGCGTCGTTTGGGCATTCTGTCCCCAATCCACTCGACTTACAGACATAACAAGTTATGGCGACTCTGTCTCAATACAGCGGCAATTCTGCCTTAACCGTTATGTCAGTCAGTCATACTGGCAAATCCGCCTAATAGATAGAGCATGCTGGCCATTCGGCCCTGACATCAGTCATACTGGCGATTCCGCCTCATAGATAGGGACCTGACATCAGTCATACTGGCGATTCCGCCTCATAGATAGGGACCTGACATCAGTCATACTGGCAATTCTGCCTCATAGATAGGGCATGCTGGCCATTCGGCCCTGACGTAAGTCATACTGGTGATTCTGCCTCATAGATAAGAACCTGATATCAGTCATACTGGCGATTCCACCTCATAGATAGGGCATGCTGGCCATTCGGCCCTGACATCAGTCATATTGGCGATTCCACCTCATAGATACTGCATGCTTCTCGACCATCTTACTACACTAACCTCATGCAGTGGAGGGTGAGACCCAAGGAATGCCAAAGATGTATACTTATGTAATGTGTTCTAAATGCTAAATAGTTGTATTAAAGAGTTTAAGAGTACTTCTCTATTAGTTCTTCTTATGCTATAATATATTATATATGCAGTTCACCTGTCAGGCAGTCTGGCTAACGGTACATGAGTGTTGGGTGAATTAGCAATTTCAGTGATGGTCCACCTGTCCATCATTCATCTATTTTATGTTGTGTAAATATTTTTTAAACAATTGCCTTCCCTAGGTACCATGTAGACTTAAATGCAACTACCCTATTATTTTATTCTAAGCATCAAACAAGTTAGAAATGATTAACATTTTGTAAACTGTAGTAGTAAGATTCACACCAACTCTTTGCTTCAGTCACCACTCTAAACTGAGGATAAAGTATACAGTAATTATGCAAAAATTCATATTGTGGGATTATTTATAATCAACATGTATGACTGTCTTTGTTATTACAGATTATTTCCAATCAACTATACACTATAGTTACTTTGCTTTTTTTTCAGATGAGTGAACAATAAAGACATCAGGCACATTTTCCAGTTTGATTTGGCAGAAGTTTATGAACACATACATTTATTTCATGGACTTTGTTGTAATCATTTTATTTCATCACACTAGTTAACAGTTTCATAAATCTACATTCAACCAAGTTTTGGCTCTGTCTAAACAATATCTCTGTATCATTTTTCTCAACAAATAAAATATCCAACATAATCATCTAGCATCGTTTGGAATACCAATACTGATGTGGGTTTTCTTCTTCAACAAATTAACTATACCACACATGCATTGAGGGGTTTATAAAAAAGGTATTTCTCAAACAAAAGGATCGGTGCTTATATATCATCTGTAAGCAAACACATAAGTGCAAGCATTTATAAAACTGCCCATCAACTCTTTAAGATCTACCTCTTGATCACTAAGTAATAGCTTTGTGTATACACATGCTGAACTGAATAATATGTAACAAGAATCAACTCCAACAAGCCTGGAACCTGAAGTCACACATTTCCTCCTAGCAGGAATTGACTCCACCATGCCTGGAACCTGAAGATGCACATTTCCTACCAGCCAGAATTGACTCCAAGAATCATGGAACCTAATTCACACATTACCACCTAGCTAGAATTGATTCTACCATGCCTAGAACCTGAAGACACACATTTCCCACCAGCAAGAATTGACTCCAGGAAGTGTGGAGCCTATTTCATACACTTCCTACCAGCTACAATTGACTTCAAGAAGTCTGGGACCAGAAGATGCACATTTCCTCCTAAGAAGACTCCACTCCATCAGGTGTGGAACCAGAAGATATATATTTCCTACTAACCAGATTTGACTCAAACAAGCAGTGAACCTGAATTCACACTTTTACTAGCTAGCTAAGGTCAACTCCAAGAAGCCTGGAACCTAAAGATGCACATTTCCTTCTAACTAAACTTGACTCCACCAAGCCAGGAACCTGAAAACACATATTTCTCACTAACTAGAATTGACTCTTCCAAGCCTGGAGTCTGAAGATGCACATTTCCTCCTAACCAGACTTGACTCCACCAAGCCTGGAACCTGAAAACAAATGTTTCCCACTAACCAGACTTGACTCCAACAAGCCTGGAACCTGAAGACACACATTTCCCACTAACTAGAACTGACTTCACCATGCCTGAAACCTAAAGATGCACACCTCTACTATCTAGGGATGACTTCATTCAGCAAGAACCTCTTAAAAATGCAAATTATGTTGTGAATATAAATGATAAACTTGTGGATCTCACAGCTAATAAAAGATTTTTCAGTGATGAATTAAATTAGCATATTTCCTCAAAACTTAGCAGAGAAGAGTACTTCAAAATACCTAAAAAAGTCTTGAATTAATTTTAAATGATTTACATAAACTTTGTGTCAGAACAGCAACAGGTCTAAAAGATATAAGTGTTAAGTTCGTAAACTCTTATCTCAAGTGATTGCACCATCCTTCACTATTGTATATCCTCATTATCTATGAACTTCCACAGGTGTTTTTCCAAACAGGCTAAAACTGGCAAAAGTAACTCCAATACATAAGAAGGGAGATCTTTCTCATATGAATAACCATAGACCTATATTAGTTTTATCATCACATTCAAAGATATTAGAAAGACATATTTGTAGTGACTTAGAAACTACCTGGAATCATTTATTACCATATTCATGACAATGAGGCTTCCATGAAGGACATTCATGCCAGACTACACAAACTAGATTGGTGGATGATTGGTTAACAGTAATAGATGAAGGTAACATGGTATGTACAGTTTTTCTTGAAATTACAAAGAATTTTGACCTTGTTAATTAAAACACTGTGCTGAAAATTCAGCATATATGAAGTTAACCATGAAAGTTTATCTTGGTTTCAATCCTATCTTGAAGGCATACAATAAATTTCTATTTTAAATAAACTTTCAGATGAGAAACTGATACAGTCAGGTGTTCCACAAGGATCAGTTCTTGAACCATATTACTCTTTCTGCTATGCATCAATGATTTACCACATCACAGTGAGCTATCCAACACCAACAAGTTCGAAGATGACATGACATTATATAACATTGGATCAACAGGCCATGAGCTCAGCACTAAATTAAATCAGGATTTGGTTAAAGTTGATAACTGTTGTGAACACAATGATAGGATGATAAATGCAGCCAAACCAAAAGCCATAATCAAAAGTAGTTGACCAAGAATAAAAGCTGAGAAAGATGACTTCAAGGTACTGTTAAAAGGCATGATACTAAAGAGTCTGAAAATGAAAAACAAATTGGCTTCATGACAGACCATATCTTGTGCTGGAAAATGCAAGTTGATAAGGTCATTAGAAAAGTTAACTCACTGCTTAATCTTTAACATAATAAAATCTTATCTCTATCATGAAAGGGGAATGATATTCTATGATGCACAGCAAGAATATTATTGTTCTATCGGGGGTAATAGTACACATTTCCTCCTAATCAGACTTCACTCCAACAACACTGGAAGACATACATTTCCCACAAACCAAGACTTCATTCCAACAAACCTGAAACCTAATGAGACTTGTATTTTCCTCTAACTGGACTCGACTCCAACAAGCCTGGAACCTAATGAGACTTGTATTTCCGTCTAATTAGACTTGACTTCAACAAGCTTGGAACCTAATGAGACTTGTATTTCCCTCTAACTAGACTTGACTCCAACATGCCTGGAACTGAACAATACTCATATTTCCCACTAACCAAATTTGATTCCAACGAGCCAGGAACTGGAAGTCACATATCTGCCACTAACCAAACTTGATTCCAGCAAGCCAGGAACTGGAAGACACACATATTTCCCACTAACCAAACTTGCTTCCAACAAGCCAGGACCTGGAAGACACACATAATTCCCACAAACCAAACTTGATTTCAACAGGCCTGTAACCTGATGACTTGCATCCTCCATAGACTACATTTAACTCCAACATGTTTGGAATCAGAAGACGCACATTTCCTACTAACGAAGTGGGAAAGAAACATTCATAAGCCTTAAAGCAGTATGAGAAAACATAAATCATTTTCATACAAATAGTAAATAATGAAAATATATTTTTCCCTTATGATTACAACACATACTAAAAACTGCTGGATGCAAATTTTCTGATATTCTCATAGAAAAACTCATGACAAAGTGACAACACCTGAGCAACTGAAACTTTCAAAAGTTAAATTTATGTGATATTTGTAAATTATGAAAATATACTTTTTTTGCAAACAATATGCAACTGATTAAACTGAATTTCCCAATGAATGCTACTTGTGTGTAAATGTGCTTGTCATTTGCAACCTTTTCTCTTTTCTGCATTAGAATTTTTATGGTAATCAAATTTTTAAAACTAACAAAGTTTCCCATGGAAACTAAAATTTCTTACCTAAGTGGCAGTTTTTAGTGAAACTTTAACAAACTTTTATTGTAACAATTTCAGCATTCATAATACCAACTCCTAGAAAAATAGGCATTACCATTATTGAGAGATAATGCAGCATGGTAAGGCACAAGAGACAGAGCATTTCTGCTGCACAGTTGACTTCTTATGGATCCAGGGTTATACAGTGTTATGCTTAAATACATATCCAGTGATATTAATCTTAATTCTTTTTTCCCTGACTGTGATTGCTAAAACTAATTCTAATATGTAGGAATGTTTCAAAATTTTTATTTTAAACACCCTAGATCTCTACCATTAAACAAAGAAAAAATATTTAACTTCTGAAAGGGCAGGGGGTGGGGTGGGGGCAAATGAGAGAGACCAAGCATGATCTAGGAGCTATAAACATTCTGTTAAAGCTTGCACAGTTGGAGATTTATTAAAACATGGTTTAAAGATATATCAATAAATGAATCTGTATAGAAGAGCACTAATGTAGTGATACTGATTAACAGGATTGATTTGTTAAAATAAACGTATTCTGCAATCTATGCCTACAAATTTATTCATGCATTTTGCTGTACTGGTCATCTGTCTGGCCAAATTACATAAATTCCACTGAAATACATGCTTAAGACCATGAAAAAGTATAACTGAAAACTACAAATCCAAGGCAATCATTTGTTCATCTACACCTTACGATGGTATTTTCATTGGTTAAAATTATGCTGGTTTCAACATCATTCAACAGTGTTGCATGATGCTGCCTGTGTTCCTATTGAATATTAATATATCTGGTGTTATTTACAAAGTTTTCTGATGCAGCTAAGGACAAAAAAAATGTGTTTCTGATGCAGCTAAGGACAAAAAAAAAATGTGTTTCCTATTGCACTGGTTTTAAAATTAGGGTAGGCAGATAATATTTTTTTTAAACATTATATATATTTAATGTGACTTGTTCTTTTTATCATGGGGCTAAAAAATGCTAGGTTTGACAATGAAAACAGGGAAGGTTTGTCCGACCAGAAACATGCATATTTTTTGGATCTAAAACACTTAATACATTTCTTTCATTAAATTATATTTTTAACATAATTTACTATTCTTGAAAAGTAGTGTATTGCAAACATGGCTTGATATAAATCCCACCTGCCAATCAGCACTTGTGGGGTATAAATTGCCAAAATACTATTTCAAAGTGAGTCAAATTAATCATTACATGTAATTACAGCTGTCTAATCACAGTACACAAATTAAAAATTAAACTAGAAAGTACAGTTGAAGGTTCAGCCAACAACATGCTAATAGACCACTTTCAGAAATTATGCAATGTAAACAAAATTGAAACAGTGTGGGCTACTTTAATAGTGTTTTAATTAAGAAAACACCTCATAAACATACCATGTGTATTGAGATCTAATTAAAAGTTTTATATATGCACATAATGAGTAACTTGTCAAATCAGAATTACTGGCAACTCCAATTCTTGTTAGAGCTTATCAGGGTAGTTCCATTTAAACATACATGGTAACCAAATAAGGCCATTACATACATGGTAACCAAATAAGGCCATTACATACATGGTAACCAAATAAGGCCATTACATACATGGTAACCAAATAAGGCCATTGTTTTCCTTTTAAATCTATGCAAGGATACCCTGAGTACTCAAAGAGTTCATATGCAAATTATACAAAACTCTAAATTACATCTATGGGTAACTGCACCACATTGAAAATGTCTTCACTTGGTCTCAAGTATGTTTTATTGGAACAGCTCTCAAAAATTTTCATTAGAGTAACTTCTGGTACTATGAATCAATCTCTTTCCTTGACATATATTCTATGCCCAATGACATTCAGATGGAATAGATTTCATTGTATAGTGGTCCCTTACAATAAAGTACTTCAGTATAACACTGTTCCTTATATAAAGCAGGTATTTCGGTCATGGATCCCAATAAAACGGGTAGATTTTATTCTAAAAATATTACTTATAACTTATTTCACTAAGTTTAGGTTTTTGGCTGATTTTGTATACAACGTACATGTAATGTGCCGAATTTTGAAGAAGTACTGAATCTTAAAGTTGAATAAATTGTGCATTAAAATTTTGTCATAGTCAAGCCAGAAAAGTCTTTGTGAAAGGTCACTGTGACATTTTTCCCTGATTCATCTGTGAAACATAAAAGGCCTATGTTTCAGGTTCAGTGGAATTGACCTGAAAATTGTAAAGGTATCTTGGCAGAGAGTACATTAGAGTTACCAGCCATAACCGCGGTAAAGGGCCTCATGTCAAGTAATTGATCTTCAAAGGAAAGTTGATTGCATCGTATTTTGCAAATTCTAGGCTGTCAAAATCTGATGAAAAACATGATTATCTTGGGAAAATTTAGGAACAGTTGCTAATGATTGGTCAGTTCAAATTAAGGCGTACACTTTGGAAATAATGGGAGTTTAAATTTACCGACTTTGCTTGAAATTCTTTAGTTCGATTTTGTGAGAAGACAAAAGCCAGACTCCATGGGGAACCTAAGAATAGTGCTTTCCCTCATTAAAAAGTAAAGAGGCCAGATAGCAGTCTTGAAAGGAAAAGACAGGCTATAGTGCATGGACGCACAATTGTGTGGAAAAGAAACAGCATTAAGGTACGCAATTTTAATTTCCATGTAATTTGCTATTTTGTCTGTTTGGTTTTATGCAAATGTGTTTGATATAACTATGATCCATACTATGTATCGTTTATTCAATTTCACAGAAATCTGTTGATATGCTAGAGTTGTTATGCAATTTATTTCTTTAATTTTACAGTTATTAGTTCATTGAGAGAATTGATGGAACACATGTAGTCCAAAATTTTCAGATGTGTAGTATTTCATAGGGTTATATGAATTAATCCAAATATTTAAATGTGTAGTATTTCATAGGGTTATATGAATTAATCCAAATTTTTAAATGTGTAGTATTTCATAGGGTTATATGAATTAATTTCCTTTGTCTGTAGGATGAAACTGTTTATTGTGAGTTAATGATAACTGCATACTGATATATGATTTTGTAATGCTTAAATGATCTTGCACGTTATTGATTACTATAAGCTAGAATTTAGTGAATCTTATGCAATAGGAATCGAGCATTAACTTACTGAGTGGAACTGACTAGTTAGATGTAAGAATACGTATAGTAGCATATGCAGATATATACGGCAATATTGTTTGTATACACCGCACATGTTAATTTATGGTCAATCGCTGCGTGAAGTGAGGGCGATGAACTGTCGAATTAAGGTCATCTTACATCAGAACTTATGCAGTGTGGATAGCTATTTACGCTTCTGAATCAGGTAAGGCAGAGAATTTTATATACAGATAGGTGGTGATACATATAGAGCTTTAGTGGTAATCTTGTCATTTAAGGGAACAGCTTTTTCTATTCCTCCCCGAGGAACCCGATGAGGACAGTCCAAAGAGGGAAGTCCACAAATAAAGAGTTTGGCATAGAAAGGGTCAGAGGAAGAACCAAGCTTACACATTGGGAGACGTGATATACACGGCAACAAGAGAGGAACGACGCTAGGTGATGCAAATCAGGCGTGGACATTGTGCTCTTTCTACCACTCATTACCATGATGAACGAATCTGTAACTGAACACTGCTATTAAATTCCATTAATGTAAATCTGTTGAATTGAAATTGCCAATTTTAGTTTATGTATTAATTAATTAAAATTTATTTTATTTTATTGTTTAAGGGGGCTCGTATTTGTATTGTTTCTTCTCAATAGTCTTGCTCAGTTCTCTGTCAATGTTCTACCCATCCACTCACACTGGGCAATAACATCGAGGGAGGTCATTCTCTAGATAATGATCGCCAAATCAATTAACAGAGGAGCACACCACACAAACCCCTTTACAATACACAGCCAAGACACTGTTTTACAGACAACATATCCATTACAACAAAATCTTGCTTATAATATAAACTCTCTGCAACAAAGTCTTGTTACAATATAAATCCAACATAGCACAGTCATTCTTATCATATATATATATATATATATATATATATATATATATATATATATATATATACATAAGTCTTTCTCATAAAAGAATTCTTCTCATAAAGAATTCCATTATCATCATAGTCCTGCTCTTAATGTAAACCCATCATAATGCAGTCTTGCCCATTAAAGCAACAAAAATACCTTGTAGTTGTTATGAATAGTATTATACAGAGGAATTCACTATACAATGAAGAAAAAGTTGGGGAAAATTTGGAGGAGTTTTTGGTTGTGCTTCTTAACTTACCTTCATATACATTATCAACTGTCTTAAAAGCTCAGCACTACTGTCAGAACAGATCAAAAGGGACTGAAATAAATTAGAAATGTAACACATTTTAAAAATATTGTACAAGAAAGTCATTGCAAATTACTTGATATACAGTCAACCTCTGCTACATGAAAACTTTTATCCAAATGAATGTCATTAGAATGATCCTGTTGTTATGAATTCCATGTTGTGATCTTTTGAAACCTATAGCAGTACTCAGTTTGAGTATCAGCAAACTTCAATTATTTGTCAGCATAAATAATCAAGTACCTGTCTTATTTGCCAGTTTGTGGGCAAAAAGACTGAAACAAAAGTGCAATTGCACATTTATGTGCTTATATAAATTTGTACACCATTAAGAGATAAAACTACTTTCTGTTTTATATATTTTTGTAATGACTGAGCAAAACATTGGCAGTGATACAACTTTACATACATTTCATTGTATACTTTACTAGTGTCACCAGTGTCTCAATGGAGTGTAAAATTATCAATCCATAATATCAATTTATTGGTACTTTAAAGTCAACAACTAAGACCAAGTTCTTGTCCAGTCATTTTGTTGCAGTAATGAATCTATTTACAAAATCTCATGGCATTAATTAATGAAGTTATTATTCTTGTCATATTGTTGTCAAACCTGCATGTATAAATGAAAATAATGGGTCAAAAATATACACCTATACATAAATCTAATTAATATCATAATTATTTTTAAAAATTTCGTTCATAATTTCCAACACTTAAAATTCAGACTAGAGTGGTTTCTTGTTGGATAGTGGGACACATACCAAATTCTGTCAGATATCAATTACTACTGGAATGAATATGAATGCTCTTCCATGAATGTAACTGATGAAGGTTTGTGAGGGTGTGCTAGTTTCATCATCATATATCTGTTCTTCAAATACATTATTGATCAAAGTAAGTCAGGAAAATAGGTAAGATCTCCCTCATCTCTGATTAAAAAGAAATTGTCACGACTTCTCTTGGTCTGTTTTAGCAAAGAAAGCACTAAAAGTCATCTGCTTGTGTAGGCAGAAGTCAGACTATAGTGGTCTTTCCTAGGGTAGAGGAACGCATACCAAATTCTGTTAAATGCCAGTTACTACTGGAATGGATATGAATGCTCTTCCATGAATGTAACTGTGGTGAAGGCTTCGGAGGGTATGCCTGTATTGTTATCATATATTTAAGTAATTTTGAAGAAACATTATCCTTGACAAATTTCTTTCTTCTTTAAATATGTTATGTGATTATAATATGGCAGGAAAGTAGGTCAGAGGAATAGGGAACTAATTCCCCTTATCCCAAAGCTGACTCTGTTGACTGTCTCCTAAAGACTGATCAGCTTCAGGTTTCATGTTAGGTATGAGTTAGGGCTTGGCCTTGTGCATGGATGCAGTTTAGAAAAAACTCTTTTTGCTCCCACAAATCTAGCAAAGTAGAGTAACCTGTGTCATTACAAAGCCTCTGAATCATCTGGTTAGGTAGTCTGTTGTGCTGTTGATACAGATCCCACCAAACTGAACTCACCCCTTAGTACTGGGAGGTCTCTGTCGTAAAACCTTGAGAACATCTTTTCTGGCTTCCTTCCCATGATTTTGGCTGTCAGTTGGGAAGCAGTTTGACCTGAATGCTATGCAAGTGGTGACTGTCATAACTTTGTGAGCCAATATACATGAGCAATGCACCCTGTCCTGAGTTAGTTCTGTAAGTGGAAAGAAAAAGCAATAAATTCCTCTTCCAATTGGCTCAGTCAACTTCAGATACCACTTTAGACCCTTGATGTGGTCCTTCAGATGTCCTTGGAAAAAACAAGCAATAAATTCCTCTTCCAATTGGCTCAGTCAACTTCAGGTACCACTTTAGACCCTTGATGTGGTCCTGCAGATGTCCTTGGGCCAAGGGTCCAAATGAAGACAGCAGTTTAAAGACAAAGAACTGATTCGCATTAATCAGAAATCTTCCTTGGCAATGAGAGCTAAAACTGTCACAAATGAAAACAAACCACTACAGTTAGTTTGGGTTGACTGACAAGGCATGTATCCCAATGATTCTGCCTGCTGTAGCTATACTGACAGGAAGCAAGCCTTGTACAATAGCTGAATCAATGACAGTGGTTCAATGAGTGTATTGTTCAGTCACAACATGGATGATTACCTTTTCAGATAAATGACCAAGGCCTTTGATCAAGACAGGTAAAAATTGCAAGAAGGTGGGAGAGATCTTTGTTTTGGCCCATATCCTCCATTCTATGATGTTGCAACATGTCTGAAATTGTGAAATAGTAGCTCTTGATCATGACTGGATCCAATGTTTCTTTTTCAAGAGCAATAGGAGGAAGTTAGTTATTTGTGAAACTGAAGTTTTTAATGGAGAAATGTGTTTCTGCTTGCACCAGTGGTAAAAAGTCTTTCCATTTCCTCTCACAAGGTTTCAATGTTTCTTTCTGATGGTTTGTTTTTTATATGAGCCAGGCACGCATGTTCAATGGGTTCAGATGGAAAACCTGCATTTGTTTTCGCAGGCACAGAAAAGACTGGATCTTTCTGAGAATATAGGCTTCTGTCTTAATAAGGTCAATAAGCCATGATTTTCTCAACTTGAGTGGAGCAATCAGGATTAGCCAACACTCCAGTTTCCTCATTTTCAGCAAGACTTTCAGAGGAATTGGGAGAAATGGGTATGCAGGTTCAGTGGCCCTGGGTTCAGACAGAGAACCTGCATGAACAACTGTTTCTGCAGGCAAGAAGAAGGCAGGACTGTCCAGGAAATCTCCACAGGTAGATTGAGGAAGAAGTTGATCCATTGTTTTTTTCTTCACTTTTTAGGTAAATCAGGTTTAGCCTGCTGCTTGGATTACATCACTTTCTGCATGACTCTGATGAGAATGCTGTGTTTATTGAGACTATTCCATTCTAAAGAGGGTGAAACTCTGCTCACTTCAAAGGAGGGCACAGTGGACAATTGTGTTTGAATCTTTGTGGATTGTTATTTCCAGTAACTGATCCTTCAGCAAGGTATCCACTGTGAGCCAGAAGAGGTCCTTCCATTTGCTGAGATGGAACCAAACATAGTTGAAAACTTTAATCATTGGGCCCGTTATGCAAATTTTCAGCTGCCACTTAGATAGAAAGGTGATCATTGGCTTAGAAAGAAAGGTCATCATTGGGGTCTGTAGGTGACTTGTGAACAAGTAGCATATGGTGCAAGGGTTGGTCATTGCATCAGTGGGACTCAATATGTAAATAGATTTGTGGGCTACTGATCAACTCTTAGATGATGGACAGCACCAGGGTGATGCTCAAGGGACATTCTAGGGATAGTCAAACTCTAAACAAGAATATTACTCAACTGGCTACATAACTTAGGAGTTGACCATTTCACTAAGCAGACATATGAATTCTATAAGAAAACAAAATTATGCAAACCATCTACCATCCTTTAGCTCATAATGAATTTCCCTATTTTATTATAATCTGATAAATATCCTTTCCAAAGATATAAATAAATATCCTTTCCAAAGATATAAAAGGCACACTTAATATACATAGTCTCTTTCTCAAAGTCACAAAAGTAATCAGCGTCATCCAAGATCCTTTAAAATTTCTATTTACTGATGAAGCTTTAATTTGCCTTCTACAGAGCCATGATTTTCACACAAACTGAAACAATTATAACTCATAATTATTGCGATTTAAGATCAAGTGTCTCTCTACTCTTCAAATTTAAATTTTGAAGTGTTTTAGGAGAAAAGCATATTCGGGTATTCTTTTACTATAAGTTAAAAATACAATATAAATTTAAAATAATTTGTGAGAAATGGCATTGAATACATCAAATGCCATAAATTAATGCACATTACATGTAATAACATATAAATGACTAATGTTTTGGGCACATAAACATGGTGATACTAACAACTGTCAAGCTCTATTTCACAGAACATATCAAACAGGCTTCCAAATATTTAAGAATTTTTACATGGTCAAGATTTTAGAAATAATTCTCAGCAAAGAAATATACATAATTGTTTTACAAGAAGTAGGTACCTTTCTGGAACAAAATCAATAATAAAAAGATAATTTCTTGCAAACAAATATATTTAACTATAAAGAAAAATTCTCATCCTAAATCACAACATTGCACATAATTTATGCAATCTTCATTAAATACTGTCTCAAATATCAATGCATCTAATCCAATATTTCATTATTTATTGAAATGTTTCTTTATTTACTATATCTTCTTTATTGGTGTGTACCAAAAGTGCACAACAATAGTTAACTTAGTTGGGCTAAGCCTACTTTATGGTTTCTTGCCTAAAAGTCACGTCTGAACTCTAACATCATCTGATACTGTATCTTCATCCATTTGTGTGCCTGATTTAAGTTCTGAGTTTATTAAAAGTCACTAATACACAAGTTCAACTTGCTTACTTAAGTACACTCAGATATTATTGACTTCTATTTTATTTTATCCACTCACAATACCACATTACATTTGTGCCTCAAGAATGGAATAATTTACTGGTTTTGCTTGGAGTGTTACTTACTATGTTTCTGTTTTATATTTTTTATACAGTTACACATTGCAAATTAGATTTTTTAATCCACAAGGCATGTTATTTCTATAAATGTTTTATTCTTTTGAAATCTATGTGCATTCTACAATTTTGAAAAATCTGCCTTGTCTTTTTTTTATGCAAGGGGAAGTACTCCATGTAACCTCAAATCTGTGAATATCAACTGTAAATATGTTTGGTTGTTTCTCATGTTTTCCTTAGGGAGATGAAGATGTTATTTCAAAATAGAATATTTAATTATATGCATTATTGAATACAGATTTGATTCATTATATCAGTGTCTCAAGAATGAAATAATTCACAAATCATTTTCTTGTAATCCATGAGGTGTATTAGTTACTTTTTTTAATAATTTTATTTTTATTCCATTCCAATGAATGTATATTCTACAGTTCTTTCAAATCTAGCTTGCCTTTCTTGACAAGGGGAAGAACACAGTGTAACCTCAAATCTGTGAGTCTTAAAGGTCAATATCATGGGTTAATTTACATGCTTTCCTTAGAGAGATAAAAAAGATATTTTAAAAGAGAATATTTGATTACATACCTTATAGATTTCGAACAATTTCTAACTGCATTAAATTTCATTAATGTTGCAGATTCTACTCATAATAAAACCAATTAACTACCTTAATGACACAAAACTATTTACTAAGTTCAATAAAAATGTGATCAGAAATAGTCTTTACAGTGCTCACATACTCAGCTAATCAGATACAACATCATCTCACCATGATTCACTGACCTTGTTTAGAATTATACCCATTTAAGATCTTAATGATTTCAGTTTATTTACCAAGTATACTCAAAATCAGATAAGAAATACAATCTCAAGAGTGCCAAGTTCTGCTAATCAGATGCAAGATCACCTCATTAATCCTAAAAGTCATATCTTAATTTGTGGCACAAGATCCATCCGTGCTGAATTGTTTGAAGAAAGAAAAGAAAACTCCACTTTGTATTACCTGCATTTTAATTAGTCATCATAATAGGTTTACAAACCTATATGATAAATAATTACTAAAGTCTGAACTTTATTATAAACATGTCATTTATCATATTTGCACTCACAGGTGCAAATACAGGCAAAATTACAAACTACCTTTGTATTTCACATGTATTTTGTATTTCTTTTTGAAAGAAGAAAGTTCAAATATGTCTAGAAAATACTGTATTATTTTGTTCTTTCAGGCATAACCATATATATATATATATATATATATATATATATTATATATATATATATATATATATATATATATATATATATATAGTGTGTGTGTGTGTGTGTGTGTGTGTGTGTGTGTGTGCTTATCTTTTGTAAATGATTGTGAGTTGTACATCAGATCTTGTTTGCACTTACTTAGTCTAGGTTTTTCCATTGGATTCCTTCACATTCTTTTACAACATAGGTCAAGTGAAAATGCATATAAATAGGGGTTGGATAAACAAGTAATTCAATCCTATCTTAGATCAATATCTGGAATCCATTTGTGAGGTTACAGTTATGTTCAGATATAATTTGACAGGAATTATTTATTTAAAATATTCAATGGAATTACTCAAGTGCTCTTTCACAATAGGATTTATATGCACTACTTTTAATTATTTGTGAACTCATTCAAAGTCATTCTAGACTGCATCATTGTATTAAATCAGGGCATTCAAGACTACTGAAATTCATTCAGAACATACTATATTTTTAATTCAACAATACCCACTGCTGTTAATACGTAATCAAAGAAAGCAAGACAATGGCATATATGAGTGAAATCAAGAAAGATAAACTTGCACTGGATCATGAAAAGTGCCTGAAAAAGTTTCAGCAATAATCTTATCACAGAGAATAAATAATCACTCAACTGACATTTGTTGATATAACTTACAAAAGGTCCAAATACAGACTTGAATTGTAAGTACTATACACCATCTGGCAGATAATCAGGATGGTGCTGATCAGATTCTTGTATAAAGAAGCTAAACAACCAAAGTACAAAATATTCATCTATAATGAAGATATAGTGATATTTAGACAAAAAAATTGATGGAATATATTTCTGATATGAGAGTACATGAGTCAGACATAAAAATCACTCTTGGACATGTTTCAGTAGGGCTTAGAAACTCTAAGGAATTGCTTAACTGATGAAAAGACATAGACCAGATCAGTATCTGTGAGTTTTGGTACATAACACGCTGACCAGGGACAAAACAGAAGTTGTAGCTGATGTTTGATGAGTTTGGCCCCAATCCCTCTACCCAAGGAAAGGCCACTCTAGTCTGACTTCTGCCTCGGTAAGCAGATGACCTATTAGTGCTTTTGTTGCTAAAAACAAGTCAAAAGATGTGGTGAACATCTTTTTTAGCTTGGAAGGCCTGGGTTTTTGTAAGGTAAGGTAGTAGATGTAGTCTCCTAACATATTCTGATTGGGTTATGTATTTGAAGAAGAAAGTAAAAACCATTGGAAGGACCATGTCATTGCAAAGAACAATATATAAACAGAAATATGCATGTTTGTAACAAGAAATTGCTGTCAGAGTATGAAGCTGAATATTCCATTGCAAAAGTTCAAATTTACCATCAGACATGTTTGCTACCAAAATTTTTTTGTCAGAACCCAATATTCCATTATAATGAATATCACACTAATGACAGTTAGCGGTATTTGTCCTCCAAATTTTGCAGACTCTATATAATTTTAACTCATTTGAATGAACACCTGTTTAAGCAGATATTCTGTATGTCACACGAAAAGACCTGGATATGGAAACATATAGTTATGTAACACCGTCATGAAAGTCCAAATTTTACTATCAGTTGCAATATAAATGTACTTACGTATGCATATAGGTTCCAGAGTGTGTCTATACTGAGGAATTTGCTGAATGACACACCACAATCAAGAAACAGTGGAACAAAATCCACTTTGTTCTGTACCAGGGCTATGAACATAGCATGATACAGCAAATCTTCCTTTTTCTGTAAAAAAACAAAACAAGGAAACAACTATTCTCACAAGAGTAACTTCATCTACATTAAGGATATTTTCATGTGTTAATACCAGATACATTTTGTTGTGTGGTCTGACAAATACCACTCATCACAAGAAACTGACAACTGAACGCTAGTAAAGCCAGCATCTCAGATTCAATAATGAGGACATTTATTTAGCTAGATAAAGGTAAGTGCATACCGAAGCCAAAAATGTGCTGAAATAAAATGAATGTAAGAAACTTTAGCACTGAGTTTATCCTAGAGTGTGGACAAACATAAATAAAGCCACATAAATGGATGCCAAAGCGATGGCTCTATGGAAGCTTCTGTTAAGATGGGACTGACAAAGATCAGATATCTTATTGTAGCATATCAAATACTGTATGTGTGGTTTTAATTCAGAAAATTTTTGTTCTCTTCTAATTTTGTTTCTGACTTTGAAGTTTAAGAGACTGAAGTCATATTCATATCTATGGTACTTACAGCCCCATTAATCCCCTTGTGTGAGGCATCTGATTAAATCATATCAATATCATCTATCAAAAGGTTTGTCATGTATGAGCAAACTGTATAGTTATCATTTACAAATCTTTTTTAAAAATTCACATTTTGTGTATAACCAGTATATGAACATATTCAACAAAAATATGGAATCCCAGCAAGCAACAAGACATCGCCATTTGGATAGTCCTGTATTTCAAGTCCCAGCAAGCAACATAAAATGCCATTTGGACAGTCTTGTATTTCAAGTCAGAGCAAGCATCATATAATGTTACTTTTGGACAGTCCTGTATTTCAAGTCAGAGCAAGCAACATCCAGTGCCATTTTTGGACAGTCTTGTTTTTCAAGTCAGAGAGAGCAACATAAAATGCCATTTGGACAGTCCTATATTTCAAGTGCCAGCAAGTAACATTCAGTGCCATTTTTGAACAGTCCTGTATTTCAAGTCAGAGCAAGCAACTTACAATGCCATTTGGACAGTCCTGTATTTCAAGTCAGTGTAAGACAGTCCTGTATTTCAAGTCAGAGTAAGCAACATACAATGTCATTTGAACAGTCATGTATTTCAAGTCCCAGCAAGCAACATACAATGTCATCTGAACAGTCCTGTATTTCAAGTCCCAGCAAGCAACATACAATGTCATTTGGACAGTCCTGTATTTCAAGTCCCAGCAAGCAACATACAATGTCATTTGGACAGTCCTGTATTTCAAGTCAGAGCAAGCAACATACAATGTCATTTGGACAGTCCTGTATTTCAAGTCAGAGCAAGCAACATACAATGTCATTTGGACAGTCCTGTATTTCAAGTCAGAGCAAGCAACATACAATGTCATTTGGACAGTCCTGTATTTCAAGTCAGAGCAAGCAACATACAATGTCATTTGGACAGTCCTGTATTTCAAGTCAGAGCAAGCAACATACAATGTCATTTGGATAGTCCTGTATTTCAAGTCAGAGCAAGCAACATACAATGCCATTTGAACAGTCCTGTATTTCAAGTCCCAGCAAGTAACATCCAGTGCCATTTTTGGACAATCCTGTATTTCAGGTTGTAGCAAGCAGTAGACAATGCCATTTGGACAGTCCTGTATTTCAAGTCCCATCAAGCAACTGGCAATGCCATGTTTGGACAGTCCTATATTTCAAGTCACAGCAAGCAACAAGATACTATTAATTGGGCAGCCGTGAAGTAGACTTAATAATTGGAAACATAACTTATTGTAGAAGTGAAAGATAGCAAGTCACAAGTAGTTCTGCAAAACAACATCTTCACTCATAAGGTAATATACAAACATCCAGACCCTGTAATTTTGTTGACACCATATTCATTACATATTTGGGACCCATGATAGCTCAGTTGGTACAGCAGCAGTCTTGTAATCTAAGGGTGACAGGTTCAATACAGATCAGCTGCTCTGGTGTTTCCTTGGGAAATGCACTTAGCTCCCATGTCCTCAGCATCAAATAGCCAATAATGTTTTTAAAAGTGGCAATAAAACTAAGAAAAACAACTACAGACCATTTACATTTTTTTGGCAGTCATCACCATATTTGGATTTGCATTGTTCAGATTAGTTCAAGCACTTTTTCAATGGAATATATTATCATTTGTATTTTTAGAGGTAACACAATACGAACTGATGCATACAATTTCAGCAATACATCCTGTTGTCAAAAGAGTCTTTATATTATGAAATGATCTTGATTATTAGAACTTGTTCCAATCAGTAGTTTGCAAGTGTTATTATGAAAATGGGTTTTATATGTAAATAACTTTATTGTGATAATTGAGACTTTGCTGACTTTAATCCAATGTTTTCGTTAATACATGTAATATGATGCGCATTAAACATAGTATCTTGCCCACAGAAATTAAAGCAATGACATCATTGAGGACCAGACTAATATTGTTCATAATTATTACCAATGTCAGTCAATGTACACAGTGAACACATAGACAAGAGTTTTAAAAACAAACAAAAGAAAAACAAACACCAGAAACATGCAACCAGAATTCTTTATTTATAAAAAAAAACATTGAAACATTATTAAAAATGTGTTGCTTGTTAGCAAACAATAATATAATGCAACCTAATTTACTCAGATCACTTCAGATCAGAACTGAACTGCAAGGTGCATCAAAACATAACCCTGACTATAGAGGTATTAATTTTCCGAACCAAATATCTGGGAAAAATGTTAATTTCCATTACAACATGAATTATAAACACAGGAAAAGACAACATTATACTGTCAAATGATTTATGTTTGCAGGTATCAATTTTCATAGTTTTGCAACAAAAAGACAATTCTGTAGGTACTTAAAATTGTGGACTGGTGAAGGAACTGTTTCCACAGAAGAATCATTGTTCATTCAATCTTTCAACTGATGATTTGTTGCAATATAAAATCCACAAATATTGGTACTCCACAATAAACAGTGAATTCATTGTAGCCACCACCTTGTGATTGGGTTATTAAGTGTCTGTTTTTCTTGCAGTAAGTACAAGACTCATATGAAGCAATATTCTAGTGCTGTGATGCACAACTGCAAAGGACAAGGTGTGATAAGGGCTGATTCTGGACCCCAATCATATACCTATGAAACATAGATACAAGAGGTCCCTCTTTCTTCCCAAAATATGCATTTAGAAACAATGATCTTATCTAAGATCGCTTTTAATAAAAAAAATCAACTATTAATAAGCAACAGTTTCTCCTCTGTTTTGTAACCTATTTTTTTTTTTATTGTAGATAGTATGGCTAACATGCCCCTGTACAGCTGACTGGCAAGAGATTATTCTAATATTCTGCATATGTGTACTTCCCAACCATTAGTAAATATCCAAATGCTGTGCAAATCTTTTGTGAAGTAGCAATAGCCAAACATTGCTACAGTGTATAATTAAGAATCAAAACCAAATGTCCAGAACATCAGCAATCAAAGTAGTTTTATGTATGTATTGGTATGGAAAAGCTTACATGATACTTATTTTATTACCAATTAGATAAAATTATTCGTTATATTGATCAATGATCACAAAATTTAGGTAATTTTTTTACGATCAGTATGAGAGAACACATTACCAGTAGCTGTAAGACATACTGCAAGTGACACACTCGTGTTTCTGTGCAGTATGGTTTTGTTACAGACTGAGAATATAAATTTTGATATGTTCACTGTGAAGACAATGAGTGGACATGCACCACATTCTTATTTTATAGGATATGGGCCTCCAGAATGAAGGGAAGGAAAATAAAAATGTAACAAGAAACAGATTGTTACAAATGCTTTTGTTTCAGTGTGTACCCAACATCTCATCAATATTTCATCAACATCCTTACTGTCACTTTACCAATTATAAGTCATCAAAAATATTTATCTATCAAAGGCTTTGAAAAAAATGTTCTTGCTCTGATGTAGACAAGCAACCTATTATATCCACTGTCTTAGCTGAATAATTCTTAAAGTAATAGAAAGGAAATATAAAGGCTCAAATGAAAATCCAACCTACCCCAGACATGCAAATTAAACAAACAACAAGCCTTGAATACAAGAATATCAATTGTCCAATTAATTCAATGATGAAATGAACTTTCAGGTCTGATAAAAGCCAAAAATGCTTCCCTTGTACATTGATCAGGAATCCGTCAGAAGAAAAATGTATAAACACTCACACATGCATAGGCACACACCCTTAGAAATGACATCGAGCTGTAGGGCATCTTGTCTTTTTTAAAAGGAGCAGCAAACTTGAGGATAAATATAATTCATACCTGATTTTAGGTTGGCAATCAGTCTACTGATTTATCATTTAATCTGAAATAATGCAGCAAATATGTTTGACAATGTTGTGCAGTACCAACAAAATTTCAGGTTGTGTGAGTGCACTCACATGTGTACATATGCAACACAGATGTACAGATCAAGCTAAGAAATAAAATATGCATAAAACATTCAAAATGCAGCAACTGAAT
The DNA here is from genome assembly GCA_016617855.1 of Megalonaias nervosa. Classification (NCBI taxonomy): domain Eukaryota; kingdom Metazoa; phylum Mollusca; class Bivalvia; order Unionida; family Unionidae; genus Megalonaias; species Megalonaias nervosa. The sequence goes on along the minus strand of JAECUM010010749.1, from coordinate 76,979 downwards.
CCTGAAAAAGTACTAAATATATCCTCCAAAAGGACCACCATTGCCACATTTTTCTACTTTCACCTACCTTCTCTCTCTCTCTCTCTCACCTTAAACTGATGCACACAAGTCTCATATGACAATTGCCCTTGCCCATCAAAGTCTGTATAGTCATATATTTTTTTGCAGCCAAGTTGAAACCTTATGAAAAATGACAATAATAATCTTTTTAGATTCAATTTACATGAGATATATACCACCTCTTTCTAACTTATGGATCAACAATTTCATTTCCTGGGGAGGACATGGATGCCTAGTTGCTAAAGCATCTGATTCATAATCTATGGGGTGTGGGTGCGAGGCCATCAAAATCCACATCCCGAACCGGCTCAGTCTGTCATTGGAAAAGGCACATAACTTCCACTTCCTTGGCATGATTAAACCATCAATGTCTACAAACCCCATGCACTCCTAATTTGTGTGTTATTTTTAGCTGGTAAATCGAACCTTTGGATACACAACAGTGAGTTTTTCATCAGAATCATGTAACATTTAGAATGTACAACATAAATAATGAAATTGGTGTTGACAGAATGTACATGAACAACAGAAGGCAAAATAAATATATACTATTTATATTTAAAAGAAAACTAAAATAAAAAACACTTACAATAATCCTTTTCTTTCATAAATATTTCATTGAAAATTGCTGCAATCAATAGTTTGATTTAAAATGTCCCGATAGGTCACACAGTAGGTCTATTTAAAATCGCATCTACTGATGTTTATTTACAGCTAGGTACTATAATAATGAAATTAGAACAATGAACACTGATGCTAATGGAAATTGCATTTTGGTTTACTGGAGTCCATACTGATTTCATATGGGTGTGATTCACATTATCCATGTTATGATCCTGTCTCCCTGAAGAGTACAGTATAAATAATAAATGCAACTTAATATTACCAGGTAATAAAAAGTACATAGCAACTATATTTCTTATCATCATTCCAATTTAATAGACCATTTTTGTCAGAAATAACATAACTGGCTACTTTTTTTTATATTGCTGTGAATATAATTCCTCAATGCACCTTTTCTATGTTTAGCACCTCTAATCCAAATACAGTCAAACCCAGTTAAATCGATTACACCAGGGATGTCAAAAGATCGTCGACATAAAAGGGTCCCGAAATATCAGGGTTTAGCTGACAAATCTCCTGCACAACAATGATTATGCATTAACACTTAAGTTACTGTAACAATGTCAGTGGTTTGAAGATGTTTTTATTTCCCTACGAATAGCCTCATCCCTTTAGTAGACTCAGCAAGGCAATAGTTCTCTCATGCTTACAAAATACAGACCAATTTAAGTACATGTACATGTAGGGCTGTACTTTTTTTAGTGTTGACTTGTGACTAGTTGCAAAATGTAAGTGACCAAATTGTGCATGAAAATCAATTGCTTTTGCTGATCATCAGAGCTTACACCGGTATATGCCTGTTTTTACCAATAAAATTTGCCTCTGTACCTGAAAAAGTTGAGGCTGTTGGTATTCATGTACCGACAAACTGTAAAATATGTTTTAAGTCTTTAAAGTTAACTGTCTCAACATCAAATTCTGTAAGAAGCCAACTTATTCCATTCATACAGTTGTAGTCCCATATCCTTCTAGACTTTGATGAGTGACCATCGGCAACAACACAGTACCAGAAGGAGTTTCAGAGTATCACTTCGATGGACTGCAAGGCTTTGATATTAAAGATAAAACAATACAAATGAAAGCACTCCTCTTTCTGTTTCATAGAAATTTCTCCTATCGTCACTTTCTGCTTCATTCTGTTTGTGTTGAAGAATTTGTAATCATGGCACAGCAACTGACAACTTCATAAAAAAATAATACTGGGCAATATGGATTTTTAAAAAAATAAACCATTGGCGCATTTATTTACTCTTATTCATAATACATTAATACAGTCAAACCCACTTATCTCGACCTCAGTTATCTCGAGAACCCATGTATGTCGAGCACTTTTGTCTGATCCTGAAAAAATCCTTCTTTGTTATGCTAATTTTTCCCCGCTTATCTCAACCTCTGTTAAGTCGATAACCTTGTTATGTCAGGCATAAGTTTTGGTCCGAAGTAACATGTGGACCCACTTAATTCGATGAAATGCAACTTTTAATGTCCATCTCAGAGAAATTTTACAAGAAATGATCTGGTGTTTCCGCTATTACCAGTATCTTGTACTTGCAAGGATGGAAAAAGTTGGTACAAGACCAAATTTTACCAGTACAAATGCTAATCAGCCAATCTCATCAATGCATGGTTTATCAGTTGCATAGAGTGGAGAAAACTATCATGTAAACAATACTTTAGAGTAAGGAAATTGAATGCATGCATTTCTGACCTTTACGTAAGCTGCACTCAAAATGGACATTATCACATGTCCACACCATGACAATAGTTTGTCCCACACAGCATCGTGAATTTGATATCTATAACTTGGTAACTTATCAGGTTAACATCATTAAATGTAGCTAAAAACACCTAATTTGTTTTACACAATATATTTATAACAAATTCGGTACTAATTAAAGTGTTTCCATGCTTGGTGCAAGTGTAAGCCTTTAACTTCAGCATGGCCAGATCATGTGACTCACAACAATCTATAAATAAAAACCCGCAAAACCCCAAACTAAGCTGCCCCCACACTTACCCCCCCCCCCAATTGGTTATTAATTTCTCTTGAACAAGAGTAAATAAAAGCACCAACGGTATTGTAATAAAAGTCCATAGCACCCAGTATTTTTTATGAATTTGTCGATCGCTGTACCTTGATTACATACTCTTCACCAAAAACGGAATGAAGCAGAAGGTGACTGATAGGATTAAAATTTGAAACAGAAAGATTAGTGGTTTCATTTGTGTTGTTTTTATCTTGAATTTCAAAGTCTTGCAATCCATCAAAGAGATCAGCGGACTCTCCTTCTGGTACTGTGTTCTTGCCGACGATCACTGATCAAAGTTGGGAGGGATATGGGACTACAACTGTATGAATGGAGTAAGTTCTATTCTAACTGCATGAATGGAATAAGTTGCTTCATATAGAATTTGATGTTCAGACACATTTTACAGTTTGTTGGTACATGAATACCAACAGCCCCATCTTCTTCCGGTACAGAAGCAAAATTTATCAGTAAAAACCAGCAAATACTGGTGTAAAGGAACCTCTGATGATCAAAAAACAAAACAAACAAGGATTGATTTTCACGCACATTATTGGTCGGTTACATTTTGCTGCTAGGCACAAGTCAACTCTAACAAAAGAAAACACTGTCAAAAAAGTATAGTCCTACATGTACATGTACTTCAATTGGCCTAGATTTTGGATAGCGTAAGAAAATCATTGTCCTGCTGAGACTACCAAAGGGATGAAGTTATTCACAGGGAAATAAAAACAACTATAAACCACTGACATTGTTGCAGTAACTTATTGTTGTAAAAATATGTGACTTGTTACTTTAATAATCTCATTTAAAAGACATCCGATCTTCTTTATTCTGCAACCAGGCATGACTGAATTTTTATTTTTATTGTGCATTAGAAATGCCATTTGTTTTTAGAAAAAAAACTCATTTTTGGTATTTCAGATGCATAATCATTGTTCTGCAGTAGATTTATCAACTAAACCCTGATATTTCGGGACCCGGTTATGTCGATGATTTTTTGACACCCTCGACATAATTGAGATAACCGTGTTTGACTGTAACCATGTGTTTGTTTAGGGGGATGGATCGGCTTGGTTTGGAATTTTGATGGTTTCTATTTATAGATGACTGTAAGTCATGTGTTCTAGCCATGCTAAAGTTGATGGCTACCACTCACATGGAAATGCTTTAACTATTTACCTTATAAGTGAACTCTGAATCAATGTTGTTAACTGTGTGGATTAAGTTGGCAACTGACCATGATAATATTGGAATGGGATTACACTATAGTTTGTTCCAGAAAGTATTGTGAATTTTATCCTCTCTGTAACTCTCTAAATTTTTAGGTCAGCATCATTAAATGTTGATAAAAGTACCTAATTCAGTTTAAATATATTGTGTAAAATGAATTAGGTATTTTTAGCTACATTTAGTGATGATGACCTGATAATTTATTTACTGAGTTACCAGTAAGATAAAATTTGCAATGCTGTGTGTAACAAACTATATTGTTGTGGTGTTGACTTGTGACACTGTCGTTTATTAATGCAGCTCATGTGAAGGTCAGAAATGCATTCATTCAATTTTCTTACTCTAAAGTATTGTTTACAACATAATTTTCTCCACTCTATGCAAGTGATAAATCATTCATTGATGAGATTGGTTGATTATCATTTGTACTGGTAAAATCTGGTCTTGTATTGATTTTTCCAACTCTTTCCATCTTTGCCGGTAGAAGGTACTGGTAGTAGTGGAAACACTGGATTATTTCTTGTAAAATTTCTCCGAGATGGACACTGAAAGTTGTACTTTGTTTTTGTCTAATTAAGTAGGTCCACATTACTTCAGACTGAAACTTATGCCTGACATAACAAGGTTATTGACTTAACAGGGGTCAAGATAAGTGGGGAAAAATGAGCAAAACAAAGGATATTTTGTGACTAAACCAAAATTCTCGACATACTTGGGTTCTCAAATAAACAGAGGTTAATATAAGTGGGTTTGACTGTAATCGTATTATGATTTTGTACTAAAGAATGCCTCAAAATGCAACTTGAAATAGAAAGATATAAAATACACTTGCCCATACAAATATGAACTGACCTTTGAACATCAATTTTGCTTAAAGAATCATAAAAAGGCACTTTGTGATACTGTGAAATGACCCCCTAAAATTGTACCACCAAAGAAAATGGCATATGGTCTAAGTAACACATTTGTGTTCATTTTTCCACTCATTGGTATTAAGCACAAATGAGAAAATGTATAAAAAATTTGTATGTTTTAGATGGTTACAAAAAAGTATCTTCTGTCAAAAAATGTATGTATTGATGAATGTGATGTTAGTTTTTGAGGACTTCAAAGAAGCTGAAATCTGGTAAAAGTTTAGGGATTTCTGACTAGCCTGTTGAGGAACAAAATTAACTGTTAATTTCACACTATTTATTGTATCAAGTGTACATATGTTGCAGTTGATACATACTGGATATGGCATAACTGTAACAAATACCATGAATAAACTACCAGTAATAGATGATAATACTGAATGTACATGCAAGACTGAACATGTCATGAATGCCTATTGATTAGGTAATGTCTGCTTTAAAATCTAACCATTTTCTTTAAAATTAATGTACCCAGCATGAGTGAAACAACATAAGAAGTTCAACTTATCTAACAAGGAAACTTCTTTAAAGTTTCATGTTGTTTCATGACTGTGGGGATAGTTTAATTTATATAAATACATTCAAGTCACCTGCACCTTTTCCACATTCTACACCTCACAAGCAGGCACCAAAGACATCAATGCATGCAATAAATATGAAATAATACACCATAATTTTAAAGACAAAGGTATATCTATACAAAATATATAAAACAAATTGTACAATTAAAATAAATTTTGGACATTTTACGAGGCCATTATGGAGATCTAAAGTCCCTAGTCCTAGGGAATGGACTGTCAGGGGTAACTTCTCTAAAGAAGAGCTTCTTAACAGGGAGACAACTTTTTTTTCATCAGTATTAGACCTAAGGATTTATTTTTCATATGTGACAACAGGCCATAATATAATGACAATATGAGACTAACTTCCATTAATGCAAAGATTCTAAATTGTTCTTATATTTTGCATTTAAAATTTTAGACTGTTGACATAGACATGCACCATACATTACTAACCTTCCACCGCTTTCGATTGCTGGGTGTAATGATTTTTTTCTCGGCAATGTCAGATCTGTTCCATGCTAGAGCTAATGCCAGCTGTGCTTCTGAATTGGATTCATTAGCTGAAGAGGTAGAAGAGGTATTTAATTTATCAAATGCATAACTGAATAATATCAAGATCAATTTTGATCCAATTTTTGTGGTTTTTATGAAATTTTGCATTTTTGTCAGTACTTAGATCAACATATTAGGAAAGAGATTCTTATATTTTCATAGAATAATAATTTTTCATTGGGTCTTTAATTTCATGATACTTTTAGCAAAGTCAGAATCCACAAAATTGGTGTCTCACAAAACAAATAGTGAATTCACAGCACATTCAAATGAATTTTGTTAATATAACCTTACATGTGTAAATCTTTAATATTAATACAGTAATTAAGATGAACAAAACTTTTCATGCATAAACTAAAAATCTATCAATGCAGTGAAAACTACCTAAATTGGTTTACTTCTTACTTAACCAATAGAGTGCAAAAAGTATCTTTAAATGGTCAACTTTCTCAAAGTAAAAACATTAATTGTGGAGTACCATAGGGCTCTATCCTTGGACCTCTGTTATTCATTTTATTTATCAATGACTTACCTCTTAAGATTGGAACTTCAGTTTCTTCTACTGACCTCTATGCAGATGATACTACACTGTCTAAGATGGGTAAAACCAAAATGGTACTTGAAAATAACTTACGAGATGCTCTCAACAGACTTCAAGTATGGTGCAAGGAAAACAGTATGGTCACAAATACAGAAAAAATGAAAGCCCTACTAGTTATAATGCAACAAAAATAAGCAAGGCTAGATAGTGACAAACTCCAGGTTCTATTTGACAATGTGAGCCATAATATGACCTCTCACGATAAAATTCTTGGTATATTTGTAGATAACAATCTTACTTTGTCTATTCACAATAAACACATTTCAAAAAAGATTAATTCTTATCTTTGACTACTGAGGAAAATCAAAACAAACATTCCTCTTCAGTATAGGGTCATCTTCTATAAAAGTTATATTCAGCCATATCTGAACTATTGTAATGTAATTTGGGGCAATACCTCTAATTCAAACATAACAACACTTTTAAGACTCCAAAAGAGGGCTTGCCATTTAATTCTAGATCAATGTATAGACAATTTCCAGGATGCATTGAATAATATAAAGAGTTTAACAATACATGAAAGAATATTTCTTAGAAAGGCCAAATTGATGTATAAAGTATCCAGAAAAGCCATTCCAATCTATCTAAGCAAAATCTTTCACCAAAGAGATGCTGATTGTGCTCCAAATTTAAAGTCCATAAGAAGTAAAAATTACATCATACCAAGGCCAAAGAAGGAATTGTTTAAAAATTGTTTTCAATATACTGGTCCACTGGTATGGAACAACATTCCCAGTGACATAAGGCAGGCTCCTAGCATTTCTTCTTTTCATAATCAATGTCTCAAATGGATGAAATCTTTAGACAATTGAACAGTTCTAGTACAATCAATACCACCTGCTTTTCTGTAATTTTGTATCATTTTCACAGTTGAATTTTTTAATGCAGGATGATATTTTATATTTTATATATGTCTATGTGTTCACAGATGCCTGTGCATGTGTTCCAGGCTTGTTACATTGACTTTTAAAATCACTTATTATTTAGTGTCAAGCCAGAGTCTTCACATCATGTTGTATATACTGTATATATTGAACAATACAGATAGAAGGCCTCAAGGTAGATTAGCTCTGTAACAATTGAGTTACCTTCTCTAAATAAAGTCTTTATTATTATTATTATTATTATTATTATTATTATTATTATTATTATTATTATAGTGCCTAATCTGTTACAATAATACAGTAATTAACCTTAAATGCATATTTCCTACTCTATAACAATAATTTTAGTTCAGTTTATGCATTTCACCTGATGTCTTTAATAATTCCACTGCATCCCTTTAAATACTTAATTTTTCAAAATGCATGAATTTAATACATGATTCAATGCTGAAATATGCATTCATGAAAGTTTTTTTCTTTGGAAATGAAGCAAATGTTATGACCAAATTTGGAACTTCCTACATTGGTTATCTTTGGATTAGATCACTCTCAGAGTCTGCCATATTCCAGGCAAAAACAATATTCTGACCAGCAGCCTGTCTAGACAAAGATGAGCATTCTTTATGAAATGGTCTCCGCACCAGTAGGTAGTAGACACAATTTTCTATCTGTATGGTAGATTTGCTTGCAACAAGGATGAAAAACAAACACTTCTTTATGACTCTCCAGTTTCGGACCTGGGGACAAGGATGGTGGATATCTTCAGTCTAAGGTGGGAAGAGTGTACATGTATGCCTTTCCACCTTCCAGAATAACCACTCAGGTTCTTCAAAGGACATGAATTCATGTCATAGCTGATCCTGGTAGCTCCCCTTCTGCCCTGATGGTCACTGTCCTGTGATCTTTTCAACTTGTTTATAGATGCCTACAGGGAATTACCAATAAGAAAGGATCTTTACAGCACAGAGGGTCCCTCTTGCACAACAATTCACAAATTCCCCACCTTTAAATCAGGATCATTGTTTGAGCAAGGTTGACAAATGCATCACCCAGGCAAGAGGCTGTTGACTTTATGGTTCATGATGTCAAGTGAAGAATTTTCTGTGATTGGTGCAGTAAGAAATGTATTGACGCTATCTACACCCTTAAAACTGCAATTGCAAATTTTCTTTTTCTCCTCATCAAGGAAAAAGACTGCTCAATTTCCACCATTGGGGGCTATAGAGCAATTCTTGCCAATACTCTTATATTTTCTGTGGTCTCCACTACAGAGTCAGATGCCCATCTTTCAGAACTGATCAGGTACTCTAAACTTCATAGACCAGTCTCTTTTTCTTTAATGTTCAGGTGGTACCTTTTGTATTATTTGGTTGTTACCTAAACCTGCTGAACCTTGAAAGAAGCTTCCTTTGAGAACCTTACACTTAGGATGGTCATTCTCCTCTCACAACCATCAGCAAGGTGAAGGAATGAAATCTGTGCCTTGTCAGTGGCAAAGGGTTGTTAATGGTTCATTGGTAAGTATAATTCTGTCTCACTCTTCTTTACTAACCTGGGTTTCCAGCTAAGCATTAGCTATTTTTAGTAGCTCTTGACCCTACTTAAGTCCCCAGTCTTAATTGCATTTGTGCTTGGGATGATTTGTCTAAAGGTCAGAACCATCCTTTTTTCTCTCTCAAAGGTACATCTAATATTTTGTCAACCACCATGACGAGGTAGATTGTTCTGACTATCAAAGCTGATCAATCCATCATGAGAGATCTTTCTTTCCATGCCCATGCATTTCGCACTGTAGCTGCATCTTGGGCCTTTCTGGATTAATATTGTTTCGGGCTATGTTATGAAAGCCACATACAGACAGTGTCTGTCTACCCTATCTTTGTTCAATCTTCCTTTAACGACACACCAAGAGCAAAAGCATTTATAAATTGGGCCTAATTGTATCAGTCCAAAAAGTCATCATCCAAGGCGACTGGTACCAATTGCTTTAATCAGAACTAGGCAATTCTGAACTACAAAATGAACACCAGATCTCTCCCTTGTGAGAATATGCCACTTCCTTACATTGGGAAGTGATTTGGACCACTTCTCAAGAAAACTGAGGGTGCTTTCCATGGATGAAAAGGAGGAAAATGTCCCTTTTTCATGTCCATGTAGACATGGTGACTTTCTGCCAAGACCCATTTCTCACTGGACCAAAGGCAACAAAATGGATAAATGTTTGTGCATACACACATTGTAAGTGCTAAGTAGGTAGGTTGCATTTCCCCAAGTAACCTATTTATGACCACATTCATCAACACCTCGAAGCATACTGAATGCTGTACTGAAACAAGAACTGGATGGGTAATACTTACCCTAATATTGGTTACTAAGATAGGATAAAAATGGAGTAGCACCACATCACTTAGCCAGATAGTCAAAACCCTCAAATTTAACACCATGGGACACAGATAACAAATACATTATGAAAGAACTGGGCAAAAAAAATCGAAAACAGCATGAAGAAGGATATGATATGCCCAAATAGCACTTAGATAATGATGACATTAAGTGACCAAGAGACAAGTGAGAACTACATGTAATACTTGGAAAAGAAAGACAATATCATGAATGACAGACATTGCCTAAGGAATCAGACTGGGATCATTAATTTTAATGTTCTAGATCTCTTATTAATACAGACCTATTATTCTTGGATTGGCTACTAGTGCAAGGAATATGTATAGCAATGCAATAAAAGCAGGTTTTGTATTACTACTATTAAAACATTAATTACCTTTCAGAAGAGCATCCAGTATGGCTCTGTCAATGTCTTTTGTGTCTGCTTCATCAATATCAAAAACATTGATCTGGAAAAATAATGGAAATCATTAACCTTTCTGCAATGATTTTGCTATACTGGTATGCAACATTATATTAAAAGCTTAGTAAAAATATGAGGCAAATTTGACTAAATAAATAGCTAATTCCATGGCCTCTATGGCAAACCCTTACACCTTTTATTACATACCTCTTTCTCACTTCCTCTCTTGCCCTCGCCTTCCCCCTGCCATCCCTAAGTTGGAAGAAAACCATGAGCCAAGAGTCTCACTGAGAGATGTGGTAACAGACAAATGTATTGATAAAGAAATGGACAACAGTAGGACAATATCCCCACACTTTAACAAATTGCAATGGATATTTATGCATTATCCTCTGTAATGCATATCCCACTTTCAAACAACGACTGCACATTCTCTTACTCTTAATCAAATGAGCATGGCTTGCACTTAAACAATGCACAAACAGTACAACTTCATTTATCTGCTAGGGATGGTAGTGGAGGAAACACAACATCACTTTAATATATCAAACAGCAAATGAATGAGTTTGAGTTATATCTAATCTGTACATTTCTGAGACATACATGAAGTGCAAATGAACTAATTTAATTCAGTATTAACAAGGTCTGGGCAAATATGATGAAACTAACAGGCCTATCTAATGGACTGGGCTTATTATCAGACAACAATATTCTTGCTAAATATTTTGTGTGGTGGGCTTGTCATCAAACATGGTCTTATTGTTGGAAAAATACAGTGCAGTACACAGTAACAACATGCACAGATGGGAAGTATCAAATAATATAATCACAAGTGTTCTAAAAAGAAAGTATTGTATTATGTAAGAAATTCCAGTTATAATGTTAAGTTTTGATCCATAAAAAGTCATATCTGATTACAAAGGATAAAAACTAGAATCAGTAAAAGAAATGGGAATATAACATAGACTTTGTCCTTTATTACTTGCATGTTTATACAGGTTCTTACATCCCCATCTTCTGTGCCAGAGAATGTATTCAGGATCCCTTACTTTATCACTGATGGAACTGCAGCATGTTCCTGGGTAAATCACAATATATTGTCTTTTGTTGTATATGTATAGGTGTCCTTAAAAATGATTTCAGTTTAAAAGTGACATTATGAAAGGCATTCTTTATGAGCAAATATTCATTATTTGGAGGATGTTTAGTAGGACAGATTTTAATTAAGTTCAACCTGCATGAATAAGAACTCCTCCCTTTACATAATAGTCTTTCTATCCAACATTCTGCTCTTTGCTCAGGGAAAAAGCCACACATGTGTCCATTTTTTTCCAAAGACTTGTTTTCATAATTATTTTTAAGGTTGTTTACTATCAATGTCATAGGCATTATGCTTTTATATATGTGTATCAAAAGTGAATAAAACGTTAACAGACAAATCTGAACTTGACCAAAATACTGGTTATCATTTGTTCTTAACAGAAAAACTGGATTAAATGTCACAAAACATCTGTAGTGGTTAAAAAGTGTAATCCTTGATATGGAAAAGGCTACTGACATTCATTATCTTTCAATGTGACTTTAACACTGATGGCAGATGGTATCACTGAATTAGTGAGAAACTGTCAACATATATAAAAAGCTGAATATTCATTAAAACATTTTCACTGGTCCAAAGTTATACCTATAAATGGACAAAGATAAATAAATTATATTTTTTCTTCCTGTCACCTCAACACTGAGGAAGGAGGCATGACCATGGTATGTGAAACACTATTTATATTGGAGCAGAGTCTAATTAAAAGATCTCATTGGTTCAAACATTATATCCCGAGGAAGTATGCAAGTCACAGAATTTAAATTCCCATGCTGTTGCCTTGGCCTTAAAGGGGGGGGGGGTATATGGTTGTGGAATGCAACACATCATTTTATCATGAACTCTCTCTCTCTCTCTCTCTCTCTCTCTCTCTCTCTATATATATATATATATATATATGAGCAAAAGTTAATTATCTTCACTTGTTTAAAAGATGTACTCTGGACAAATATACATGTAAGAGAATTACATTTTTCCTGGTTGTGACCTTGACCTTGAGATGGGGGTGGTTGAGTGACTGGTATATAGCACACTTTTAAGCAAATTTCATCTGAATATTTTCATTGGTTCAAAAGTTAAAATACTCTGAATAAGTATTCAAGTCACAGAATTACATTTTCCTTCACCATGACCTTGATCTTCAGGCAGGAGACATGGTTATTGTAGTCAACACACTGTCAAGTCATGATATATACTTTAGATGAGGATACAAGTCACAGAACTGCATTTTCCCTTTCTATGATTTTGACTTTGAGGCAGTGGGCATGGTTACGGTAAGTGACATACTGAATAGTCATGAAATATACTTGGACAAGGCTACAAGTCACATAATTACATTTTCTTTTTTGTTGTGACCTTGACCATGATGGAATTGGGCTGGATATGGTATATGAAACACTATCTAGTCATCATATACAGTAAAAACTGTCATGAGTGACCTCTGCTATGAGCGACCACCTGTCATTTCCGACCACAATTGTAATGCACGGATTGATTTTATTATATAAACGCTCTGTTATGACCAACCACCTGCTGAACGCGACCAGCAACCGCAATGTCTTGGCAAAATATGCATTTCAACACTGCTATGAACGACTGCATCACAAAAATGAGGATAAACTCCACCGATCTTTATTTAATCCCTGTAAGAACGACCGCTCATACTGTTCTAAATAAAAACAAAAAAATTTTAAAAAATAGGTTGGCTACCGATGTTTGAATATTTTAGCTATGTTTATTGTGCTTTATAGTTTCTGTCATAAACCAGACTAAAGTATATGTAGATTATTTCCTAGTCTGGTTCCCTGCTTCATATGCTCCTGCATTATTCTCCGCTATTCGTATAGGGGTGAGCAACGCAGGGAGCATACAAAGCAGGGAACCAGTCTGATTATTCCCCCACTTAGCCTGCTTTTCAGCCTTAATCGCAGGACCCGACATCCATGTGAACAACCATATCGTGAGAACAGACAGACACCACTGACCCATATGTAATCAATTGTTACAACAACTGCTTGATTAGTAACGATTGTTCTGAATATTAAAAGAAAAAAAAGGATTGTTGCTACCGGTGATGGATGCTACAGTCCATAAACAAGGCTAATGTACATGTCACAAATTGCCGTTGTGGTGCCAAAATTGATGTAGTGGTAGCGTATATTGTTTGTCTTTAGAGTTAATCCATATTGCTGGGGGTGAATAAGGTCATTGTCTATTAAACCAGCAAGAGAGAATCGTTTGTGGGATTTGATTGACAGTGTTCAAGACTTGTGATGTTTGTTGTTTTTTCCCCCGATGTTAAGTGATTACAGCCCGATCACAAAGCTGTCCTCAATTAAAGTTGGTGTGACCATGTTACACACTTTGCTTATAGAATTAATCCTAGTATGTCATCTTTGAATGAAGCCGTTGACGTTTGTCTCTGAGTAAATGGTTCTGTTTCTGGATGAGATAATTGTTTCTTTTTATGTCATTAATTGCTAGATATGCAATGCACATGTATAGATTTTTCATATTTTCCCACAGCCCAGTCAAAACCGTCTTTACATTCAATATTACAACTGATCACTAATAATTTTAACACCTAGAACCTTAATGACAATGAACGAACCTCCAACTAAAAAGAGCCAAATTTTAAGGCTGGAGAAAATAATTATTGTAACTGAAAGAAGTGAAAAAGAGCAGACCACTCGCAAAAAAGTAGTTTAAATGTCAGTAAAACAAATTTAGGTTGTTATAAAGAAAAAGAAGTAATTCAGAAATGATTTCATATGCTAAAATATGTGATCTTCAAATGTAAATGTGATTTCATGTTTAGTGACAGAAGTATATCTTTATTTCTATATAATTTTGTTTTTAGATGAATGCATACAATATTTTAGCAAGAAATATTAATAAAGAATAGAATATATGTACAGTGATTGTAGTTATTTTTCTTGAAATTATTCTGAAACTGGACGTTAGGAACTGGTCTTTTTGTACAAGCCTGCTATGAGAGACCACCTGTCTTGAGAGACCGCTTTTTGTTGACAGAAAGGGCAGTCTCTCATAACAGGTTTTACTGTATACATAACTGACCAGAGTTTCACTAAAATATCTTGAGTGGTTCAAAAATAGTTATATCCCAGACATGCTACAAGTCACAGAATTACATTCTCTCATACTGTGACTTTGACCTTGAGTCCAGAGGCCTTTCTATGGTACATGATACACTGTCTAAACATAATATATAATTGGCCAAAGTCTCTCCAACCATTGCAAAGGCACTATGGATTCAAATAGCATTGACCAAATGATCCAGATGCTACTTGTTATTATGAATTGTAGCATGTTTTTCCCTGCAAAAAGATGACTAGTAGTCATGCAGTGTGTGCCATCTTCTCATACCTATTTATAACATTTCAGAGGTCATTAATAGCATGAGATCTTCAATGCATGCCTACAACCTTGCCTTATTTATTTATGTCTAAGAAAAGGCACAAATGGCTCAGTTGGAAAATTCAATCAAAATCTGAGCATATTACTTGACAAGCAGATGTTAATTCATGGACAGACAAATGAACTGAGAGACAAAAATGAACAGACAACGTCATAACATACTCTGCCTTGCTTATGTTGGTTGAGGACAAGGTCATTGATGTTAGTTAGGCTTAAGTCAAATTATTTTTGACAGAAAAATTAATATAGTTTTAAGAAAATGCTTAAAAATAATTATCTTAAATAAAACAATTCAAAACACATTTAAGAGAAACATCAGTACATTTTTCAGTTTTTTGTTGTCATGTGTTAAAATCACGCCAAGAGGCAAAAATTAATTTTGGTCAAATTTGTGGCAAAAATTTCTTACAATCCTTAGCCTAACTGTATGCAACATGCAAATTTTGTGTAGTCTGTTTGATGTCCCTTGACTGACCATAAAATTAAATGTTCTTCAAAGTTTGGAATGTTTCAACAATTTTGACTTCACTAGATTTTTAAAGTTCTTCTTGGACACATTCCTGTATAATTTTTCTATAATCTTTAAAAATGTTGTTTAAATAATCTGCACTGAACTTCAGTCATTCACAAACACTCTCCAGGAAATGGCAAACAGGCCTTAATCAGTATATTGTCACTGCACACTGAGATATGACTGGCTGCCAAACTAGGTTAACCTGCCATTATGTGCATGAGAGTGTAGTGCTGGTCATACCCACTGCACCAATTCACCCACAGAAAGCACATGGTCAAAATTACAGAACAGGATAATCTATTATTGGCTTCCTTCAATTTGAACAATCAGTTATTGTTGTTGTTGTTGTTGACTTAACTCCATTTCTCCAGCACATGAGAGGCTGTACATGGCTGGTGGAGGAAGAACCCAGGAAAAATCAGGTAGAACAAACAACCCATAGGAAGCTACACACAGATCCATAGTCGTCACTGCATAATGTGCCAGCTGATCTGGATAAACAGAATTTGTTAATACTAATCAGTCAAACAATAGCACAAACCCAGATCTGCCAGAGTATTATGTAATGGCAGATCAGGGTCTACGCTGTGTGCAGTTGGCACCAACTTATAACCAAGTATATTCAGTATACTACAGGTATTGAAGTAGTCATGCCTGAGAATATAAAAGAAGTAGTCAGCCAAATGATAAACAGTTACCACTGGTAGTAACTCATCACTGATGCTATTAGGAATGATTTATTTATTTTCAGTTTTGGTGGGTATTAAAAGGAGCCAATCAAAACTGAGTTGTCTAATTTTTGTGTGCCTGGAATTATAACATTTTGGCAATTAAACAAACTGAAATGCTAAAATATTTAAAAAAAGAAAAAATTCCAAAATTTTTTGGCAATGAAAAAATTATTTTGTAGCACTCAAATTATTGTAAGGTGCAAATCTACAAAGCACCCAGTTATATCCCAAGAATTTACTGTAAAAGGGATTTCATCCATGCATCCAACTCTTTGCACACACACACACACACACACACACACACACACACACACACACACACACACACACACACACACACACACACACACACACACACACACACACAGAAAATTATATACCAATCTTTCCTTGGCAAGTATATGTTTCAATTGTTTAACACAGTCTTCAATTTGTTCCTTCTTCTTGTCCTTTTTCTTCCATCGAAATTCATCTTCTGCCTTCTTTGTCAACTTTGCATGAAAGTCTTTCTCCTCACTGGCAATAAACATGAATAAAAATATACAATCGATTCTAATGTAGATTTGAAAGTTATTCTCAATACTACTACTACTAATAATAATAATAATAATCTCAAATGTTAAAACTACATCAGCATAAAGGTCTAAAGGTAAAGGTCAGTCTTTCAACCCCTGTAAATTGTAAAATAACATAAATGCACCACTGCAGTGCCTGAAAACTGGCATATTTATTAAATGCAAACATCACTGGAGTGACAGGAAGACAAGGGTAATTCTCTATGCCTTTACCTTATTTGTCAACATTGCAGCAACAGCATCAGCAGATGAAACAAATGAAAAAACTTGAGGAATGATGAGCAGTTCACTCACATACATATATCCCCACCCCTCCCACATCCCACCTGCATCACATGATGGAGATTTGTCAAGGAAGGGTATAATAATCCTTCTGAAAAAAGTGTGAGTACCATGACAAGTAAGGATTTATATTTTCTGATGATGACTATAATATGTACTATAAGTTTCACATCATCCACCTAAAAAAGTGAAGTTCCATTTACTAAATTCTGTCGTTTATTACATGCAGCTGTAGGTCAAAAAAGAGCAATAACTTAAAGCATGATTTCCCCAAAGGGACTAATACTTTACAGTCCAAAAAGAATTTCCTAGAATTCAAAATAAGACCATTTCTTCTTTATACTGCTGAAACTATCTCTGATATTCTAGAGTAGTAAAATTTCCAAATTAGTCACTGTGTTGGTGATATTGAATGTAAGATCAGCATCATTTTTATTTAATGCAAACTAGACACCATTAAAAAAATTTTGATGAAAACCCTAAATCAATAAAATCCATCCATTCAGGTGAATTAGTGACAACAAGATTTTCTGTATGTCCTTTATGGCAGCAACACTGGATGTGAGTGGAGCATCATTTTCATTTAAGACAAAGTAGATATCATAAGAAATATGTCAGTGAAAACTCTATGAAAATCTGACCATAAATTCTGTTTGAGGCAGCAACAAGAAGATATCAAGAAACAACTGTTGGTTCAGAAGTAGTAATAGGAAGATTTTTTTAAATGGCTGCTGTAGTGGCCATATTGACATCAGATTGGCATCATTTTCATTCAGGACCAATTCAACACCATAAGGTTTCTTTTAGTGAAAATTTCATGTTGATATGACTATCTATTCAGTTGCAGTAGCAATAGCAAGATGGTAACCACAAAGAATGTTCAGGCGGCATCATTTTCACTTAGGATCAACATCATAAGAAATCTTCTGGTGAAAGCACATGCCAATATGACTTTCCATTCAGAAGGAGAAGCAATAACAAGATTTTCAAGATGGTGACAATACTGGACACGAGATCAATACAATTTTCTTTAGGATGATTTTCAGTAAAATCCACTTCTTCATATGACCATCCATTCAGAAGGAGCAACAATAACAAGATTTTCAAGATGGCTGCTGTAGCTGCCAAATTGGATGTCCTAGCTGTACCAATTTAATTTAGCACAAGCTCAGCCTTCAGATGAATGTGTATATGACGTTTAATGGCAATTCCCCAGTTAGTTTATGAGAAGTAACTATAACAAAATTTTCAAAACTGCTGCTGTTGTGGTCAAACTGGATGTCAGATCAGCACCATTTTCATTCAGGACCAACCAAACATCATGAGAAGTGTTTCAGTGAAAAACCCAGGTAGATATGGCTATCAATCCAGGTGGAGTAGCAATAACAAGGTTCCCATGATGACTACTGTGGTGGCCATATTTGATGTTTGGACTGCATCATTTCGTTCAGGACCATTTAGACAGCATAAAAAAAAATCTTCAGGTGAAAACCCAATGTCAATGTGAATTTCTGTTCAGGATGAGAAGCAAGACCAAGAATGTCAAGATACTGCCATTGAGGCCATATTGGACATCAGCAGCACAATTTTTAGTTAAGACCAACTGGATTTTGGGATGACTGTGTGTGTAAAGTTTAATGGCACTCATCAAAGTAATTTAGAAGGTGAAGTTTTAATAAACTTATGCTAATGGTTGGATGGAAGACATGATGAACAGCATGCTTTTCCATTAAGTTTTTCTGTTGTATGACCAGTAGAGCTAAAACTCATGGCAGCATGAAGATTTGTCAATATATGACCATGATATGTACCAAATTTTGTCAATAATAATATATACCACATTTAGCTGCAGGACAAAAAGGGCAATAACTTTAACAAAATGGGGCCTGACTAACATCTGCCTAATAGCCAAATACAAGATCAGCTGGCCAAGAAATCTGTCTTAGTAGAATTCTTTCTGTTGAAATTTCTCCAGTACTGTTGTTATATATGTTATGAAAACATATGTTTCAAGGTTTCTCTTCTTGTCATATTTTCATCCATATTTGATTGCACCACAGCAGCATTTGTCCAATGTTGAAATCCCCCTATACCAGGATGTTTGTGTTGAAGTTGGTCAAATTCTGTCTGGCACTTTTCGTTTTGATAAAGTTTTCTACTTCTTGTAATAGGGGCTATATTTGATGGTGGAAAGGCATCTTATGTACAAATCTTAAATGTGTTCAAACAAGGATACATTGTCTAATATGATTAAGTTCTATTCAATTTTTTAATGCAAAGTTTTTGAATGTTTTGTTCAGTTTTTATTACCAGTAGCCAGATTACATGGCAGAGTGGCCTCATTAGTACAAACTGGAAAGGTTTTTATGCCAGGGTGCTTTATGTCAAGTTTGGTCAAATTTCATTCAATGTAGGAAAAAATTCTGGGTCGACCTATCAACAGGTCTAGAAGATTGTTGAACCATGATCAAGGCCACAGTGAGGCTATGAGAATGATATGAGCAGTGGAAGTTCTGAATTTTGCAGAACTTGAGGTAGCAGTCAGAAGGTGGAAAAGGTGTACATGAACAGAAAATCTGACAGGAAGCAGAATGAGTCCACTGCCCATGCTCTCTGGTCCAGGACTGGAGAGATGTCAAAGGGAAGTCTGTTATTGAGTCTGTGGCAAATAAATCTATCAGCTTTTTCAATAGTGAGAGAAGGGACTCTGTTACAAAGTAGTGATGAGTCCATTCTGTAAGGACTTTTGCCTGACCTGGACAGACTGTCCATTATGATGTTCTTCTTCCCTGCAATGTGGCAAATTCAGAAAGTGATTTTTTTCAAGGTGGCCCAACAGAGGAGGTTCAAAATCTTCACTCAAGTGAAGAGGGATATGTGTCTACCTGACATTAGTGATATGCTATGATGGATGTCCAATATGCATCAACCCCTTCCTTGTTGATGTACCTTTACAACACTAGAAATACAGCTTTCATTTCTAGGTTGATGTGGAGGGTCAAACCATCCGGAGTCCAATGACCCTGAAGAATTATGCCTTTCAGCTTTAAATGAGCACTCCAACCAGAATCTGGTACGTTGACAAACAGATAAGAGTGGGAGTCAGGTGCATGCATGGGGACCCCAGTCAGGAATCTGTCCAGATTCATCTACTAGTGCAAATGGTGATGAAAGTCTGGTCCTAGAGGATTCAGAGCTGTAAAAGAACATTGGTGTCATTTCCACCTTGCGAGAAGGAGAAACTGTAGAGGGTGCATATAAAGACATCCTAAAGGAATCAGATCTGCAGTGGCATTCAAGGTTCGCAATAGTAATGGGCAAAGGAGAGTTGGCAACAATGTTGCAACTCATAGTGTTTCTAAAAGTGCCAGGATCTGATGTCTGCAATACAGCAGAACCCAGACAATGTTCTGGTTCATGAGGGAATTCTTTGTCATGCAAATGAAGTCCTGAGATGGAATAAGTTCCAATTTCATGAGCTACACTGGACCAACAGTGGAACAGATTCTGATGGAGGGACTGAAACCGAACATTATGGACAAGGCAATTGTGAAAATACTTGAGAGTCAGCGTTCCCAGTAATTGGAGGTATGCCGCTACTACCACCATAACAGAGGTGAAGACTGGGTGCAGAAGAGATTCCCAACAGCAGAACCTGGAATTGAAAACTTCCTGGTCTAAGGCAAAACCTGGGGTATTTACAATGTGAAGGAAATATTGGGATGTGCAAATAGACATCCCGAAGGTTTATGGAGACCCCCCCCAGTCTGATGAACAAAGTGCATTCTGGATTGAGGAAGTATGATTTAAAAGGAGAGATTGGTTATAATATGAAATGTTCCACCTTTCTTGGTAACCAGGAAGATTCGGGATTAGAATGCAGGAGACTGATCATTCAGGATCCTCTTGACTGCTCCTTTCTCAAAAAGGGTGTCCACCTCCTCCCTCAATTTCAATAGATTCTACCAAGAACATGGGGGTCTTTGATAGAGGGGGGTGTTCTCATGTGGTTGACAAAGCCTCTGAAAAGAGGCTTAGATGAGCAACTAGAAGAAGGATGCACGGCAGGAGGGTTGACGCAGCTGAGACTATGTCAGCATGCTAAACTATGGTGACAAGTAATCTGACTTTCTGTTCCATGGTTTAAATTATTTTGATGAGAAGGTGTGCCCAGGCTCCCATTGAAAATACCCACTTTGGACAAACCAGCATCCAACTGGAGAGGTTTAGTAGGCAACTTCAGGGAATGTACCTGGTAACTGGCATTAGAGACCTGGGGTCTCAACGTCGAGGAAGGGATCAGACCAGACACTACAGTGCCAAGCAACATTTTTGCCTGCTGCAAACTTCAGAGAAATTTCCTTGATTGTGGAAGAATGATGAAGAAGAAAGAGGTCTGGTCAAGGTTGCATCACTGAAATATTTTCCAAAATGTGTTTTGGGCATAAGTCATTTACCACCTTGTCAAAGGACCAGATTTCAACCTTGTCATCCAAATGAGATGAAGGTGAGAGTCTGATAGGAGGCATCAGTGGCTCTGCTTCTTTCTACATTGAACTTCTTGGAATGTAGGAGGAGAGAAAGCCTATCATCATCTACTAGCATACTCTGAATGCAGCATTGGTTGGGCATCAGAGAGACCATCAGCACACTCTGTGCCAAGTCTTGTCAGAGTGGTGAGGAGTGGTTAGATGGGATTGTCTACCCAGGAGGATGTGTCACCTGTAACCTTCTGATTTGAAGTGGCCTGGTGAGGAGGTGATGGTGGGACATGAGCCACATCATTGCCTCTGCTGTGTGGGTAAGGTCCAGTAGCCAATGGGGGCATACTGGACTGATGACCCTGAGTTGAATTGGCCCAATATCACAAAAGAATTGGTTGGGATAGTAAGAAAGGGGTACATATTGATCTGTTCCCTTTCCCTTGTCTGAGCCTGGTTTGTAAACTCCCAATCCTGCACATAGTCTGTACCATATCCCAAGACCATAAGGCTACTTAGTGATAATTGGAGAATACTTCATCCTCAACTGATTCATCGCTCAGAAGTGTGTAGTGCTCCCTTCTGAGGGGCACAACACACTACCTTTGCAAATGCTGGGAGTGGTGCACCACCTCCTGTGTGGGAGGGAGCAACATGCTTCTCTGGACATGAATGTGTGGTGCTCAACCTCTCTAACGGGAGGAAGCAACATCCTTGTGCAGTCCTCCACCTCCCTATCAGGAGGAAGCAACAATTGTGTGGTTCTTTACTTCCCTATCAGGAGGGAGTAACATGTTTTTGCAGTGCTCCACTTCCTTAATGGGAGGAAGCAACATGCTTGTGTGGTGCTCCACTGCTCAAATGGAAGGAAGCAACCCAATACATGGGGCATGAGGTGAGTGGTGCATCACTTCCCTCTTGGAAGGGAGCAACATGTTGCCCTGAACATGAGGAATGTTCAACATCTCCTTTTTGGGGAGGCAATCAACTCCTCAAATGTTCAGTTCTTCTTCCAGTGGGCCCTTACATACCATTGAAGAAGCTGGTCCCATAAAAGGCTGTGACATTGGATTACTGTTCCAAGCTGTTGAGCTAAGCCTCTCACAGAGTTTTTTGTACCACTCCCACCCCTTGGAGTGTCTGTGAGAGAAAAATCTGAAAACTCTGACAATGAGCGGGAGGGAACATTTCGTTACCTCTGTTGCCCAATAGGTATGGCTGGAATCAGCTTGATTCCAGGTTTCAGAAAACCATAATTTGCAAGTTCTACAACAATTTTTTCATTCTGAACTTTCAGCAATAGATGCAGTCTGGGTGAGTGTCTGAAGGGTCCTTCTTGTGGCCATACTATCCTAGAAATTGCCCTGACATTATTCATATTTTTAAATATAAATAATGACAATATATTTAAGCATCACACATACACTCACCTGGTTGTATGCAATGCATTCTAAGTACACTCCTGTGTATGTGTTATGTAAACAATTTTAGGAACTGTTTTACCTGTCTTTTTCCTTTCTTTTCTCTCACAGCAAGCTTTAGTTGAGGAAATATAAAATATGCAGATACACATGCATTAACAGTTGATTTTTTTCTTCTCTTTATCTGCAAGAGCACTGACAGTATTAATATACAATGTGTTGAAGGAAACAATGACAATAACAACAAAATTCTTTCCACAGAGAGAGAGACAGAAAAAGGAATAAAAGCCTCTTGCTACCTTTGAATGTTAGGCAGGTTGTGCTGTTATTCCTTTTAACACAAGGACTAACTAGTACCTTAGCTGTATATTTAAAAGATGGTGTACCCAAACCCCTAATTGGTAGAAATATGTGGTAACTCTATATGTACCTTAAAGAAATGAATTAAACTGAATTACAAAAGGAAGAAAATGTTACAGGGCATGCAATTTAAACTACAGAATGGATAATGTAACACCAAGAATTGAATTAATTGTAGAAGGGAGAATGCTAATAAGATTAACACTCACTACTAGCTATTTTCTTTTGTGACGATCTAGGCATAATGTCCATACAACATGGCATCCTTGAAAACGATTACAGTTCTACACATGTCACAAGCCAAGTGCATAAGTGTATTGTGTCATACTGACAATTCTCCACTCTGGGAAGATGTATTCACATCGAACAGACAGTGGTTATTGTTCACAAAAAAAGCACAAGCTACTCAGCAGCAATGGGTAATGTATTGCAGCTATTAAATATCTCTAAAGCTTGTCCCAGTTGCCACACACTACCCATCTGTCTAATACAGACAACAAATGACTGTTTTGAATCAGCAAAGTATTATTTACTTATTAAATCCTGCCCAATTTCCATAAAATCACCAATGTAAGACTTACATGTATTTTCGCTTGTGATATCCATAAGCAATGAAGTCTGCTGCTCGACCAGTTCCCTTTAATACCAGAACTGGAATATTTGCAGTGACAGATTCCAATACTGTTTTCATTGTGTTAACTCCTCCTTCTACCACTATTTTCACCATTGGCAAATCCACACCTACATGTATGAAAACATAAGAATTTAAAACAGATACTTTGTAACCCATTTATGATGAGCACCTAAAGACTACTGAAGACAAATAATTTTACAAGCATATTATTTAGACTTAAATCAGTTTATGGTTAAAGGAATACTGTCAGAAAACCACAATTTGTATAAATAATTTTCAATGAATATTTGAAATATGACACAGCAAATTTTGAAAATTAAATGATACTTACCAGGTTGATGTTTGATGCTAATTTCATTGAGGATACAAGATGAGAAAAAGGGAGGTTAGTGGGTGTGTGATCCCTAAGAGTACTACAGGTTCAATGAAATTATCATCAAACTTCAACTTGTTAACTACCATTTAGCTTTCCAATTTAAACGAACCTTTCATACCCTAAGGGACCCCACAAGATGTTAAGAGAGTATCCTAGTGTGATAGAAGTAGGCTAAAAGAGGCAAATCACTCTGCATTGTAAATCATAAGAATTTATAACAAAATTTCAACTTAACATGATAAATGCATGCACTAAATTTAATAACAATGGGTTGGAGCTGATTCAAATGGATTTACACTGAATGACAAGTCAGATGAGATAATCCTTCTGGAACATAGAGTTTATGCTCCAACTGGCTGTTTTGAATGTCGCAGCCAGTGGTACCTTGTCTAAAAAAGTAGCACACCTGTGAATGCCATTCATGTACTATGAGGATTAAGATATCACTATTGATGGCAGCAGCTTTCATGGTGGATTTTAGTCATCTTGAAATGGTGTTTCTGTTCACTGTGGTACGAGTCTATGCTCTTATAATAAGTAAAAGAAAAGAGTAAAAGTCAACAAGCTTTGTAAAATTTAACAAATATATTTATTTTCCTAGAATACAAAGTGAAAATAAGAAAAAAGAACTTACGGTATTACAAATTAAATCCCAAATAATCCAAGATTTAGATTGGACACAGGTCTTTGTAATTAAAAGTCCTGAATAAAATTCAGTAAAAGTCCCAAAGAAATCCAACACTGATGGGGATGATGTGTCTATTATAGCTTAGTGAGTACTGATGTGTTAACAGTCCTTTGTTGAATCACAATAATATAATTCTAGGTTTGAATTCAGTATAAATTCCAGTGACTGTCTCTATCCAAGAATTTTATCAGAGCACTTTTGTATTTCCAGGGAAAATAATCACTCGAATTCAATAATTTAAAGAAAAAAAAGATTCCAGACTAAATAAATAAAAATACTGGTCAAAACATATAATACAACTTGTAAGTGCTAGATGTTAAGACATGAATGACAAAGTCCTCACAATTGCAAGATTATATAGTTCTCTACTTGACCTCAGGTCACAATTAGCATTTTTTAAAAAAAAACATTACCTAATGGAAAATAACCTTCTAGAATGATCCTGATTTACAAAATGAAAACTATAACATGTAAAATTTACTTACTTAGGAAACTCCAACACTTTGACCCAAATCAACATATTTACCTCTTCTATTAATAATGATCCTAATATTAGCCCATAAACATAAGGAATAATTTAGCTATGTATTAGTTGTTGACATAAAATTAAATAAAAATTTTTTTTAGAAAGTCAATCAGGTCAATCAGAAATGAACTCAGTTTTGGACAAGGTAAAGTCCAGCATACAATGTTACATTACAATAGCATGTAACAACAAAATTTTTTTAAAACTAACAAACAAACAATTAAATTAAATATACATAAACACTTCCCTTCATAAACAAAAAGAAAGATTTACACAATAAAGCTTTCTTCTTACTATAAGTCAAATATACATTTGAAAGAAAACTACCATAAGATGAAATCTTATGAATGACACAAAGTATACATGAAACAATATATAAAATTTTCTACATGTGAAAGTGCATCTGATATTAAACTGTCTTTTCCCTTGATGTGCCGGATGTCAATATTATATTCCTGTAACAACAAACTCCATCTCAATCTCTGATTTTTGTTTTCCATCTTGTTGATGAAAGTAAGGGGGTTGTGATCACTAAACACAATAATTGGAGAAGGAGCTGATCTAATGTAGACTTAAAAGTGTTGTAATGCCAATATCAATGCCTAACATTCCTTCTTGATTGTGGAATAATATTTCAGGTGCTTATTTAATTTCTTAGAAAAATAGCACAATGAATGATCAACACCATTTTGACTTCTTGAATCAATACTGCTCCAACCGCAACATCGCTTGCATCAATAGAAAGTTTAAATGATTGACTGAAATTTGGAGCTCTAAGAACTGGTGCACTCTAAGTATGGCTTTTAACTTATCAAAAGTCTCCTGACATTTTTCAGACCGATGAAACTTGGTTTTCTTGCTCAATAAATTTGTCAGGGGTTCAGCAATTATGGAAACATTGGAACAAACTATCCAATAGTATTCAGCCATACCCAAGAATCGCATCAGTTGCTTTTTACTAACAGGCACAGGGAATTCAGAGATAGCCTTGACCTTAGCATCTATACGTTTAACTTGTCCATGTACCACAATATGTCCTACAAAAGTTATACAAGCATTGCAAAACTCACTTTTTGATAAATTAACTGTCAAATTTGCATCAGTGAGTCTGTCAAAGAATTTCTGAATTGTCGCTAAATGATCTTTCCAGGTGTCATTGTAGATGATGACATCATCGATGTCAGCATCACTATTGTCTAGACAAAATATGATCATGTTCATTAAACTTTGAAAAGTACTAGGCAAACCTTTCATCCCAAATGGCATCACTTTATATTGACAAAGTCCATCTGGAGTCATAAATGCCAAAATTTCCTTTGCCCTTTCCATTAGTGGAATTTGCCAAAATCCTTTCAGAAAGTCAAATTTGGTGACATACTTGGCATTTCCAATTTTATCAATGCAATTATCGAGTCTTGGTAACGAAAATGAATCTGTTTTAGTCACACCATTCACCTTTCTATAATCAGTGCACATGCGGAAAGTATTATCTGGTTTCAGAAGAATTATACATGGTGAACTCCAGTCACTTTTACTCAGCTCTGTGAAATCATTCTCCAGCAAATACTGAGTTTCTTTATTCAAACATTCCTATTTGAGAGGGTTCATCCCGTATGGGTGTTGTTTCACAGGTTTGGAATTTACAATTTCAATGTCATGGTAGATTTTATTTGTTCTTGTAGGACCATCTGGAAATAAGTGCTCATATTCAAGTAGTAACTGTTTTAATTCATTCTTTTCTTGCTTTTGTAAATGTGAAAGTTTCTGATACAGATTATTCATAATTTCTGAATTTTGAAGGTTTGTTACTCCAAAATCAATAAAGTCCAACTGCATTCCTTCGCTTAAATCCTCAATGAGTGGGGCAGGTACAACTAAATTAATTGCATGATTAACCTGTCTATCTCTCTCAACACACTCCTTTAACATACTTATATGGCACAGTTGTTTTTGTTTTTGCCTTCAAGGAGTATTTATGATATAATTTAAATCATTTACTTTCTTTTCAACTGTGTAAGGACCATAATACTTGGCCTGAAGAGGATTTTGTGGTATGGGCAAGAGAGCCATAACTCAATCACCAGACTGAAAAGTCCTTTCCTTTGTATTTTTATCATACCTTAATTTCATTTTTTACTGAGTAGAGTGCAGATTAGTTCTTGCAACCTCACAAGCTTTTGACAACTTATACTTAAAATTGGAAACACAATCAGGAAGATTAATTTTGGTATCTTCATTAGAAGTTTCTCTTTTTAACAACTTCAGTGATCCATGCACAGTATGTCCAAAAACTTGTTCAAAAGGACTGAATCCTAAAGATTCTTGAACTGATTCCCTAACAGTAAACAATAGTAAATGAATGCTTTCATCCTAATCTTTACCCATATCAAAACAGTATGACCGAATCATATTTTGCAAAGTTTGATGAAATCTTTCTAAAACCCCTTGGACCTCAGTGTGATAGGTGGAAGAGTTTAATTGTTGGATGCCTAATTTGTACATAACTTGCTGGAATATTCCAGACATAAAATCTAACCCTTGATCAGATTGAACAGATTTGGGAAGGCCATATTGAGTAAAAAACTTTATCAAAGCTTTTACTATTGTTTTAGTTTTAATATTCCTCAAAGGAATTGCTTCAGGGAATCATGCTGACGCAATCATCATGGTCAACAAGTATTGGTTACCTGACTTGGTCTTAGGCAAGGGACCGACACAATCTACCATTATTCTGCTAAAAATGGTTCGTCAAATGCAGGAATTGGCTGCAGATGAGCCTATGGTATCTTATGATTGGGTTTTCCTACCATTTGACAAGTGTGACAAAATCTGCAGTATTTACAAACATCACTTTTTATATTTGGCCAATGGAAGTGATTCAAGATCTTGTGATAAGTCTTATTAATCCCTAAATGACCAGTCAAAGGAGTTTCATGGGCCAGACTAAGAATTTCCTGTCTGTATGATTTTGGTACTACAATTTGATAGTTCACTGACCACTCGTCACCAGCAGGTACCTCAGGTGGTCTCCATCTTCTCATAAAAATCCTATTTTTAACATAATAACAAACAGGTACTTCTGTGGCTTCAGTTTCACTAATGGCCCTTTGAAACAAACAGGAGATCTCAGTATCTTTTTCCTGTTTGATGACAAGTGATTGTCATTTGTCACCCTGATTAGAATAAAGAGAATGAATAGTTAAAAGAAAATCACTGTGATCAATACCCTTTGATTGATCCAAATGAGGAGTAAAAGTGATTTCATCAAAAGACTGACCAATACATGTATCAGCTAAATGAATTCTTTCCTTATCAACATCATTCTCAAGAGCTTTCTTTGCCATAGCTCCAGTAACTGCACAAGCTGGGTACAAATCTGGGATTTCTTTTTCAATAGGATCAACTTTCTGATCCAAACAAGGCTTGTCAGTTACAAGTGGATTAACCACAAACTTATCTCCGCTAGGTCATTGCCTAATAATAAATGAACATAACCTGTAAAATTTACTTAGGAAACTCCAAAACTCTGACCCAAATCAACATATTTACCTCTTTTATTAATAATGATCCTAATATTAAGCCCATAAACATAAAGAATAATTTAGCTATGTGTTAGTTGTTGACATAAAATGAAATAAAATAAAATAAAAAGTCAATCAGGTCAAGCAGAAATGAACTCAACTTTGGACAAGGTCAAGTCCTGCATACAATGTTACATTACAATAGGATGCAATGAAAAAAATTTTTAAAACTAACAAACAAACAATTAAATTAAATATACATAACAACTGCCTGAAAAGGGGCCTGGAAACTAACTAAAAGTTTGGTTTCATTATTCTCAAACCTATTCGTCCTATCGTAATATCTACAAGAGTCTAAAACATCTGTCTAGTTCATAAGCTGTGCTGCAAACTTCACCCAAATTATTACCTGCACATGATTGCTTAAGATCACCTATTATTAAAGATAACTCTATTCTTATATACATGTAAACTCCTAAGATCTAAGAAATTAAGGCCAGAAGCAAAACCAATATGTATATGGGAAATTTCAAAGTTTACAAACCAGTTGAAAGCAATCAAAGTATCTTAGCAGAATATTAACTTATGATGTGACTACATTCTTGGGTAAATTAGATTTCTGGTTAGTCCTATCCTGAAACATACAAGCAATGGGTGTTGCAAATAATTTGAACCATCTGAGAAAACTTGAAATGCGCTAACAGAATACATGGCTGTATTGATAGCCCTATATCTTTATCCATTATGAATAAGAATAGGTAAGGATGCCAAAACAAAATGTACAAATTTGCAAAATGGTTACATGTGGTATCACTGGGGATGTCTCCGATTTTGTAACTGTGTTCATTGTCTCCAAGTGCAGCATAAAATATCAGAAATTGACTGTGGTAAGTTTGTTTCCATAACCTGCCTGATAATGGAAACACTTCCAAGTGAGCTTTTTCAATGGATGCATTATGGTGAGGTCTTTTGTGTAAGAAACAAAATCTCGGATATTCTGGGTAATA
This sequence comes from Megalonaias nervosa, assembly GCA_016617855.1. Taxonomy (NCBI): domain Eukaryota; kingdom Metazoa; phylum Mollusca; class Bivalvia; order Unionida; family Unionidae; genus Megalonaias; species Megalonaias nervosa. The sequence goes on along the minus strand of JAECUM010010749.1, from coordinate 47,065 downwards.
TGTCGCATGACTGGCTGAGTACTAAAGATTAGTGCTACCATCACCGCCTCCCACCTCCTCCAATTTCTGCTGAAATCGAAGAATAACACAGAGATGGGGGAAGAACATATGGCAGAGTGTAAATACTCCTAGATACAGCAGAGGCTTCGACAAGTGAAGCTTGAGGGTCTGGTTTGTATGAACACCACATGTACCGGTACCCAGCTGACAAAGTGAATTTAGTCTTCAAGTAAAAAGGGTAAATTCACACTTGCAAAATTATGTTTGAAATTTTATATTAACTGCTCTTAAAACTGACAGAGCATATTCATTAGTGTTTTTTGTGCATATATACAATGATGTGAATTCACAAATTAGTAAATTAAATGTCATTATTTACTATAAACTGGCTATTGGTGAAAGTCAGAGTACCAAGACATTATGGAAGCATCCAAAAGAACTGAACCCACCCAGGAAAAGTTGTTTTCCCACTAGACTTAAGCAACCAGACTAACATCCCAACTTGATGCTCTTCTGCCATTTATAAGAGCTAAAATTCCTGATGAAAATTATTTTTCAATAGCTAATGTTACTGAAGCTGATGCTTTTGATATACTCATTAAGGTGAGTATTAATAAATCCTCTGGTCTGGATGGTACTCTGGTACAGTTCTGTGGAACAAGCTTCCGCGGTATGTAAAATCTGCTGAAAATATTACAGTATTTAAGGAGAGATATCATAAGCATGTATGTGTTTCGAATAGATAATGGAATTTAGTATCTAATACTAAACATGTTAAAATAAACAGTAATTATTGCTATCTCTCCTATAATGTGCATTGTTATACTCTCCTTAAGAGGGCCTCAAGGGAGAATAGTCCTTGACTAATGAGTCACCCTCTATAAATAAAGGATTATTATTATTATTATTATCTTGAAATTAAATTGTAATAGATATTTTTAGTCAATATTCACATTGTGAAAATAATATAAAAATAAAAAAGAATTCTGACAATTATTTTGAGCAATTTATAACTAAGTTCTTGAACCATATGCGACTTTAAAAATATGGAGCTGGAGAGAGAAGGAAATACAGATGATTATATTGTGACACTCAGAAACATGACAGATCGACCCTCTGTTTATTCATATTCACAAAGAAAATGATATCAACTGGGTTTCTTTTCTTCCAAATTCTGCAAAAATTTTTAACGTTTACCTCTTATTCACCCACACAAAATATGAAAATGTTGAATTTGTATACTAGATGAGAATCCCACCCAAAGTAGATGGCCTCACTTTCATAATATCTCATATTCTCAGTCACATATATCAAGTCTAGCCTTGAAAATATATTACAAATAATAAAAATAAAAAATGTATTAAATTAAATGATTGCTCTGCAGCCCCAAGACATGTGCTCCAATAACACACCCAACTCTGAGGTCATAAAGCAATGTCAACACTAGATATTGTTGCAACAGAGGGGGGCAAAACTAGCCATACTAAACAAAATGACTGCTCTGCAACCCCATGGTAAGAGTTCCAATGACATGTTCAATCTTGGCATCATGAACCATATCAGTACTAGATATAGTTGCAGCATTTCCTACAAGAACAAAACCCTTGTGTTCATTGGTAACCCTGCAACAGGTGTCAGGTGTTAAGTTGTGCAAAGCAGCACATCATCTGCTGTTAATAATAGCATTATGGTAGCAGTGCTGACCAGTGAACTGAAACTTTCCTGTAGGAATGAATCACTGTAACACCAGGTGCAAAATAAAGGAAACAGCACCAATCTGATTTTGTTTTTTTTTCACAGGAGACTTGAAATGTGAGGGGAGACCCTGAACTAATTACAAAATCTTTGCTAGTAGCTAAATCCATGAACTGACCATCACTTTAGGCTTGTGTACTGACCATTCATGTGACCTATGTGTCATCTCATGGGGTCCCTTAGGATGTGAAAGATTGAATGAAATCGAATTTGAACATCCTCATTTGGGATCTGCTTAAATTAAGAAAGCGTTACTTGGTATAACAATTCTGTAGCCAGAAGTTCTTTAGATACAGTAGGTACAATACTGCATATTTCCTTTCATAAAGCCAATCAACTTTCATTAACTAAGATGTCAAATCAAAAATGTCCAACTGTCCATTACTCAACTGCTGAGTCTAATAGTATCATACATTTTAGAACAAAAAACAGACACATATTTAACTGTTAAAACCTAAATATTTTCTGCTCTTATTAGAAGGGGAAAACCAAGCAAAGATAGTGTGACCTGAAAATTCTCCTCAAAATTTTACACAATTCACACAGATTACTTTGTGAAAATGGAAAAAAGATCTCAATAACTTCTTCATTAGAAAATGTATGGAATTCAATCATTAGATTTAATTTCAAAAACTTGTAAAGGATACTATATATATGTTGCTGATTTTTCTTGTTTCTTTAGATGAAACTGCAGGAACAAAATCATCCTGCCCATCTGTGCATGTGAAAAAGCATCTAATAATTCCTGTTGTATGCTCATTCAACTCCAGGATATGACAGGGAAAAGTCTACGACAGTTTAAGCACTATGTTTCACATCCCAGGGCTAAACATATAATGTGGAACAATGCATGGGGTCACTCAAGTTATAGTTCAGGCCTTTCCCATGTTCTAAGAGAGTTATGTAATGGGCTTGTAAAATAATTTAAATGTGTCAGCTGCATTGATCTAATTTGCCAGTCAACACTTTGAAGAAAAACAATCATCATAAACTGCCTTCTTCATGCTTGGGCACCATTTGTAGACCTCAGCCTTGAGAAGATGTCTCATGACTTGTGTATGCACCATTAAGGCTACTAACTTTCGGTACAAGGGCAAGCACTTGCCACATGAAATGGGAACAAAACTGCATCTATTTTGGTTCTCCATATTTTTTACCTTTAATAAAAACTCACTAGTCCTTCATGAATAATAATGAGATGATTGTGTGTTTCATGTCTCCTGCTGACACAGCATAATGTATACAGACTGGTATCCAAGCATCTGTTTGACAATTAAGCAAATGGAAAGGATTAGAACTTATCAAAGTACCTAAGACAATATTCTTCATCCTTAACAAATGGTGATTATTATTTGAATACAATGAAGTTGCATGCTACTGATTCCATTAGTATATGGACTGGTTATCTTCTATAATTATAATGCATCCACTATACCATGACATGAACTAATCACTACACTTAAAGTTATTGTTTTCAAAAGATAAAAAAGAAGTTATTGAGATAAAAAAAAAATATGAAAACATTGCTTTAAATGAAATTAAATCATAAGATGAATAAACAAAGCTGCATCTAATTTGTTGCTGAAGTAAAAATATTCTGTTACATAATACCTGGTTAATATCAGGATCAGAAATTACTTTACATGTAAAGGAACCAAAATATTTGGTAAATAAAGAGACACGATTTTTGTTGATGTATGCTGTAAGGTATAAACAATTTTGAGAGACAAATAAATATAGAAAATATTATTTAAAATCAGTATTTGTGTCTTTCTTAAGTTAGTTCAACATGTTAAAACAACAAAAATATATGCCCTTTGGGCAAGTGGAACTGGAATCTGGCAAGTGAAATATTTAAAGTCACTTGCCCTCTTCCAGTGTCTTTAGAATATCTCTCTGGAGTCATGCACCCATGGAAGGAGAGTTCAAAGTCAATGAACAAGGGAGCTGCCCTCAGATAATTGAAAAGAAATAAAAAGACATGCAGCTTTACTTCAATTTGGATTTTATGGTTCCTGCAATGACATATATAAAGACCCAATAAACAATGATTCCTTTGCGGCAACAATCCAAAAATTGCAGGACCAATGAAAATGTCATCTCAGGTAAAAATGACGAAATTTAATACCCACAAAAATAAATGAACTCTTCAGTATTTCACATGTAATACTGTGGCCAAATGGATCACCTAAATACATGAAATTTCATCCTGCATAAGTTTTTGCATGCAAGACTTCCTGTAAAATCTACAAAACCACTAATATTGGTAGTATAACAATATATCATTATACTGATACATATCTGTACACTACCATATTGCAGCTCATATCAGAAAATATTCTTTGTACAGGTGTTTTCATGCTGTCCATTGGACTGATTGCAGAACTAAAAAAATAGTACAAGTTATTATAAAATAACATTATAACTTGTTGAAAGCATTTTTTTAGTCATGTTTGATGGTCAGTTACAGTCAAATAAGCATGGACCACAGCAATTTGGTTGGGCTGGGGGCAGAGGCTTGGTACTGGAGCAGAAGGTAAGGTTACAGGGGCTCTATGTATTACAAAATTGTTGTTTCAGTAACTGCCCCTCATACCCTACCATCCACTCAACTACAAATTCCTCCCATTGTTCAGAGGGGCTTTTGTGTCATTTATTTATATAAATACTTCATAAACCTGTAAGAGTTACAGAAGTTTGACTTTTCAAGTTTGCAGGAGCACCATGCCAGACAAACTGAGTCCCTCAAACGGACAAGTATACTTATGACTGAAAGAATTTCCATGAATTCAAGATAAGACCTTTATTATTTAACTGCTGAGTGCTGAAATTGCCTCTGATATTCATGACAGTGTTTTATCTACCCATGCGTTATGCGTCAAATATGCAGAATTTTCTGATTTGATGCACAAAAGTCGTCGACGGTACATAAATTGATGCACCCCAATGTTATGTTTTGCTGATTAACACAACAGTGTGGAGCCTGGAGCTGACCTTATGTGACCTGTAACTGTCACATCATTTGTAGCAACAGGATGTTAGAACCATAAATCACCACACACAAGAAAGAGGCGAAAAATGAACGCTTGATTTTACAGTGATTCTCACGAGAAACTATTATTTTATGCGCATTCTTGTCGCGCAAAGAAGCAACAATTTCCATTCGCTCAATTGTATGCCTAGTGTTGTTCCAAGATACTATCAGCATTCAAATGAAAATGGCGTCCAAGGTAAAAAACGTTAAAATAGATCCAAAACAAACAGAATTATCATTTGGACTGCGTTTTTACAACTGACCGTCAAGAAAAGCATTGTTATCGAACCAGTGGAGCCTTCGTCATCAAAAGATGAGGTAACTGTTACTCATAAGATAAAAAATAATTTTGTGCAGCAATGGTTGAAAACATACAGCTGGCTACGTTTTCAAAAAGACATTAAGTCGAATGAAGAATGTGACAGTGAAGACGCCTTTATGTTTTGCCATATATGTACAGAGGCTAAAATAAACCTTGATGACCAAATGTGCAAAAAAACCATAACTTTCATAACAGTACACTGGGAAGGCATGCTGGGTTGCCTAAACACAAACTGCTGATTGAAGGTTCACAACACCAGGCAGATTTTAATGCAGTTTTACAAACAAGACATAGCAGCGAAAGTGCTACTTAAGTGCGTACATTGGCTGAGTGTAAAAGACATACTTTTTATTAAAATACAAATCTCTTCTTAATTTAATACATGACTTAACGGCTAAAGAAATTGATGTTATTGGTATTTGAAGAATTCCACCATTCAGTATGACTTAGCTACTACCCGTTCAGAGGTACTGGAGAGCCTATCAAATGTTGTTGAGGATAGTCTTATAATTGACCTGCAAAATTCGTCAATTGTGACAGCAATGGCAGATGAAAATACTGACATAGCCAACAATAAACACCTTGTCATATATGCCCAGATTATTTCTGATGATATGAAACCATGAACAAGATTTTTAACAAATATAGAATGTTCAGATGCTTCTGGCAAAGGAATTGCCCCTTATTAGCTTTAGTCACATTATATAACTTAAGCTAATATTTTTGTTGTGTATTTAAACAATACAATTATTTTTTTAAAAACTGCTGAAGACTGATCATTGGCTTGAATAGGACTCATAGGTTTGGATTCTGACTCACAGTTTTTTGCCTTGATGAGTCAAATGACTTACATGAAGCCATTTGTAGATAAAACACTGCATGAGCAAAGAAATTTTCAAATCAGCACCTGTGATGGCCATTTAAGGTATAAGATCAGCACCATTTTAAGTTATGACAAACTGAAATCTGAGTTCGAGGCCTGACCTTGTTTATGAGATTAGAATATTCTGGAAGTGAACTTGCTGACAATCTGATGAAATTTTCCAATCACATCTAGGGAATTCCAGGACATTCTGTTGCATCATAGGTCAGGTGACAGTTTGTAAATAAATAGAGGTTTTGTAAACAAAGTTTTCATTCCTAACTTAATATCAATCTTCAGAATCATTTTAAGTTGCATTCTGATATAATAAGGTTTTATTGATTTAAAATTACTCAGTGGAATTGATCGACTTTTTGGACTAAAACACTATTTTGAGATTATTGAGAACTCATTCAAAGACATTCTGGATTATATCATTATGATACATCAAGACTATTGGAATTCATTCAGAACATTCTATACTTTTGGACTTGTGATAGGACATTTAGTATTATTTGGGATTTAATTTACAATACTGTGTCTTCTGAATTTTCACTTTGTATTTTATGGAAATAAATTATTTGGTGAAGTTTATTTAAATTGTTAGCTTCACTTCTTTCTGTTACTTAGTTTAAAATCTAGACTCACAACAAGATAACTGTCATGTCGGACTGGCACCAATTTCATTTAGCATCAGTTTGACATCGTAAGAAGTTTTTAGCTTTTTATTAATCCCTGATGTCACATTTATTTGTCAGGAGGTAGTAGCCTACTTCTGAGCTCTGTAACATCAAGTTCATATAAGATACACCAAAGTGTGTGGTATTACAGAAAAGTAGACAGAAGTTGCTCTACAATGATACCAAATAATCTGGACTTTCTGTTCACATTACAAAATACAGAGGGAAAAATGTATTTTTTGAGACTCACTTTTTTTACACCAAAAATTTGCCCATTGTCTGACCTGCACACAGACAGATCAAACTCTGCAAAAAGTATAATAAGTTGGGGATTTGGAACAAAAAAGTGGCCAGGACATGAAAATGATGGGTCTAATAAATAAACCCCTCAAAAATGAACTCCAACTTTTACCCTTCTGCACATGTGCAAGCAAAATAGCCAATGAAAAACAATGTTTCTAACACAACTAGGCATTAGGCTAAACAAAAATCTCTGGAAATAGATGTATTTGGATGTATTCAGAAGTAGCTCCCAAAATGCATTTCCTACTCTCATTTCATGTGAAAATTACAAAAATCTCCAGGGGTTAATGAGTTAAGCAAAAGCCCCATGTTAATATGATCATCCATTTAGATGGAGTAGTGGCTGCTGTGGTGGCCATACTGGATGTCTGGAGGGCACCATTTTCATTTAGGTTCAACATAACATCATAAGAAGTCTTCTGGTGAACACCCAATCTCAATATGACTTTCCGTTCCAAATGAGTAGTGATAACAAGATTTTCAAGATGGCTGATATCATGGTGGCCATATTGGATGTCAAATCAGCATTTATTTCTTTTAGGATTAACTAGACATCATAAGAAGTCTTTTGGAGGAAGCACCATTTTGATATTACCATCCATTCAGGAACACTAGCAGATTTTCAAGCTGGCCTCTTTGGCAGCCATACTGGAAGTCCAAGCAGAATAACTGTTACTTAGGACTGACTAGATATCATAATAAGATGTCTGGTGAAAACCCCACATCAATATGACTTTCGGTTCAAAAAGATTTGCAATAACAAGATTTTCAAGATGGTTGCTGTGGTTGTCATATTGGATGTCAGATCAACACCATTTAGGATCAAAAAGACATTATATAAGAAGACATGAGTACTCATTTAACTATCTGCTCCTTGTCATTAAAACAAAAGAGCAAACAAAAAACAATTACCAGGAGGAAAACAGTTTTAAGTAAATTATGTTTCTCTGAGAATACCAACCCAATCACATTAACAACTGGAATATATGCATCCTACCAACTACATAAAATGATGAAAATTGTCTTTCTGTCCATATCATATAGACAATAAGCAATACCTCTTTTCCATTGCCTCCCCTTGCTGCCACCAGGTAGAGTTAGTTTTAAGGAGTTAGTTATATCAAGAAGTATGCTCACTTGGCAGGGAGGCTGGGAGGGAATTAAATTAATGTGATTGTATAAGTATTCTCAAAGAAAAAAAATTTACTTTAAAATTGTATTTCTTTTTCAAATACATGTATGTTCCTTCGCCACATTAATATTAGGAGAACAGATAATTGGAGGAGGGAATGCTGAGTATCCTTACCTGTACACCAGGTACCTTTCCAAGGTAGAAGGCTGGATTCCCTATTTGAAAGATATCCAGCTCTCCTAACTTAAAAGCAACACAGGCAATGGTCACATGATTCATGACAACTATACCCAGGTAAGAAGATGATTACTGAATTCTTGCTGACAAACTTTTTAGATGCAAATCCAGCAAAACTACTGACTCTGCCAGTGAGGAGGCTGTGTTGACTTTTACTGGATCTGGTGGCCATTTGGGCAGCAGCCACTTGACCCACCAGATTTACATTTTGTCTCTGCAAAGCTAACTCCAAGAGATACAAATTTCAGAATGTTGACTCTGCATGTCAGCCAATAGCTTCAATTATGACTCAAATCAAAACAAAATGTTCAGATGTGTGGTTTGCAGAGATCACTCTAATTTCATGAGCTGAAATCCTAAAGAGGCAACTCTGATCTTTTGAGACTTCAGAGTACGTCAAACGTAGAACCCACTTCAGCCATGATGATAGGGCTTGATATTCTCTTTCCAGACATTCACTGGGAGAATGTCATTTTCTTGTCCCACAACTTTTCTCTGTGTGCTTCGGGTAATGCATAATCCTTGTGGGTTAGGACAGAATCCTGCATGGTTGCTTCTCTCAACGTGTATGGAAGAGAGGGGACATATAATGACTCTGACTGCACACTGACGGCAGCCTATTCCACTCTAATGAGCCTGGTTGCACCTTGATGACCATAGAACCATCCAGTCTGAACATCAGATAGTTTGGGTCCACTGAAATGTCATGTAACTTGCTCACCTTCAGTGCCAAAGCTAAAGCTATCGGGAAAAATATCTTGTATGAGAGTAGTTTCAAACAGATTCTGGCTAAAGGCACAAATTTATCTGAACTGAGCTGTGTCAAAAACCATGACAATTTTCACGTTGGAAACAGGATGAAAAATTTGGGTCTATTCAGTCAGTATTGGTCATTAGGTCTTACAGATCTTTACCATGATTGATATTCCCTCGGTCATGATTCCAAGATGTGTCAGATATCATGCAGTGGTAGCCTTTGATTGTAATTGGGATTACATTTTTCACCTTTTTTAAGTATATTTAATTTGTATTGTTCTTATTTTTTTTTTTTAATACCACTGGAATTTAATTAGAACTTTATTCATTAGGACTGGTGATAAAATGTTTTGGAATATTTGGGATTAATTCATAATACTGTAAGTTCTTTTTAAATTTTCACACTGTATTCTAGGGAAATAGATTAATTGTTGAATTTTACAAAACTTGTTGATTTTGCTCTTTTCTATTACTTAGTTTAAGACCACAGAGTCTTAATACCTTGTAAAGCCAGAGAAAAACGTCTGCCAGTTTGAGCCACAAAGAGCAACGATGTTGCTGACTCTGACTAGTCCCTTAATACATACAACTTTCCCTCATCAGCCTTCAAAGTGGAGGGCCTCCTGGCTTGTGAAATTCTCTCCAAAATCAAAGGTTTGCATTCTTTCCTTCTCAAGTCTCCTTTGACAAGAGCCAGTCATGAAGGAGGAGTCATTCTGGAAAGGGATAAAGCACCTGCGACTGTAGTTGTTTGAGAAGATACAGTTTGGCCAGAACCTTTCTGGGTAGATCTATTGTAAGATCAAGTAGATTGTTTACCCACAATTGCCCATGTAAGAAGTGATCAGAATCCTCTTGCAGATCCAACCCCTCAACTTCTGTATTATTTTCAGAACCAAGACCGTGGGTGGGTAGGCAATGAGCACAACCCTTTCCAACTGATTTAAAGTGCAGTTGGGTCTGGTATTGGAGAGACAATGGTGGGCAATTTGCTACTGACTGTATCAAAGCCTCAGGCAACAGATGCGCTCGCCAACTGCACATATTGGCATCAGTACATACTGTAACTTCCAACTGGGGCTTTCCAGAGGAATTCCTGTTGTGAGGCAACTGTGGTTGTGCCGCTGATGCAGAAACAATCATACCATGTCCTTTTGAACAAGTGAACTGGAAAAGGTGCACTATTGAACCAGCAAGGTCATCTGAAAAGGGCACATGAAAAGATGGCCCAATGAGACCATAACCACTGCCACAATGAATAATCTGAGGAGTTGCATAAACTCTCACACTGTGATCAGGCTCCTGTTGGAAATGGACTCTATGAATTTGAAGACCCTTGCTATGCAAACATGGAGAAATCATATGAAATTGAGATTGGTGATAATGTCAACTGGAAAGGGGTGATGATGCAGTCCAAGATTTTTTAATGGCCCATGGTTACGCTTCAACCACTGTAAGAAATAAGTATCCATTGGACAGATCGAGACTAATTGCAAACTCCTCCCTCCCAATGGAAAATCAGATCGATCATTCTGTCTCCGTCTTGAATTTCAGCAGAATTATATACTGATGGAGGTGACTCAGGTCTGATTGGCCTGAGCTTGCTGTTGGCCTTTTGCAAAAGGAAGAGTCTGGAATAAAACCCTGAAGATTGTGGTCATCGAATAATCTCTTTGATTAACAACCAGATCTCCTGCTGCATAATTTCCTCTTTCTCAAATCTAACAGTACATCAATCATGAGATGAGAGGAGGAATGAGATGGTTTCATAACTGAAATATGAAGCCTCTGTGAAACTACTTGGATCATCCAATCATGTTGAAGAAATATAGTGAGACAATCAGAGCTGAACTGCAGATGTCTGGTGTCCATCAGTATGCTGTCTGTGGGTGAGCAGGGAGGCAATTCAATGGTGAGAGTTAGCAGGCTTAGGGGATGAAAACTGTATTTCTTGGCCCCTCTATATGGTTGTCTCAATTGATTGGGTTGTTTCTAGGATTGAAACTGATTCTGGCCTGTGAACAATCACTTTTCATTATACCTCCAATCGTCCATCCTTTAAGGTAGAGATTGATTCGGCTTAAGTGACTGTAGTGACTGAGTGGCAAGTTGGAGGGCAGTTCCTGAGCTGGCTGTCTCCTAACTTCCTTAATCTTGCCTCCAAGAGCAAAAGCAGCCAAACTGGTGTTGTCTTCAATGTCAGGGCATGACATGATCTGAGCAATGTGGAACACAGACATTTGCCACATCATACTAAGTCCACATTAGCAATCAGAGTATTTGCCATGGAATAATGTGCTGCTCTATTAATGGCCATCACAATTCAGGCCAGAGACTCCCATGCATGCTCACTGCCTGAATTTTGCTGAGCCTGATAATCCCTAATGAGGCCCAAATCCAACATTGAAGGCTACAATATTCCAAACCAGCTTCAATGTAGTGTGAAACACATTTTTAGCAATCAATTCTGTATCAAATTGGTGCCAACATATTCACAGTTGATAAATATTTATCTAAAGCTCTAAGTTCTGCATGAAAGGTATCTGAGAGCATTTTGTACCTGCACAATGAAACTGGCATTGGTACTTGGCATTCTGAAAAGAAAGTCAGTGATATTTCTAATCATTGATGACTGTGGAAGAAGACAGAAGGAGGGAGTCTCATCCTCCTTGGCCTGATCTACTGAGGCCTTGACCTTATAGGCCTGTCTGGCAGTAGAGATGGCAGACATTCTCATGCCACTAAAACCTGGTAAATTTCTTCTACTGCAATCTAAAAGCTGAACTCACTCCTCTTCATCAATAGAAATGAGTAAAACAGCTCTTCAGGATTGTCAGCGTGCTCACTGTGTGAACGATCCTAGTCACAGTCTTATTCTATTTCTGCATCAAGCATACTCAACTGGATGAAAGAATTATTTCTGTCATACCCAAATGTGTCACAGTACTGTCCCTCTGGGTAAGATGTGAACATAGGATTCTCCAGGTCCAATGATAAATTCTGCCATGCCAGTACAGATGGTTGGTTCACCAGCAGAATGGTCAGTACAGTTGCCGATCATGAGGATGGTGGTATGGATTCTTCCAGTACCAACTGTGCTGTAGGCATGGAGAGATAAATATATTTATCTATAAGATCCCCATAATTATACACGTTTGGTGGCTCCATAGTTGCTGACATGATCGATCTGTTATGGATGACTGTCCAGCCTATAAAGGGGAGAGGTAAAAACTGTCCCAAGTTATTTAACTCCATCAATACCTCCTGTACCAAGCAATGAATCTGCAGCTCAAATGATAATGCAGAAGGCTGTGAGGATAGCAAAACTGCATCCCCATGCTCATCCACTTCTGCTGATTTGAGAAATCTTACCTTCGGTCCGGATGGACCCCAAAAACATCCTTAACTAGGCTCACAAGTGATTCCATCTAGTGGTGAATACTCAACACATCTGTATCCTTATTGCAAGATTTCCCTTTTTCCTCTGTTTCCCAATATCCTTTGGCACACCTGCCATGTTTGGGCTGGGTGGGTTTGAGACTCCAAAAGTGTGTTTTAGGCCCCAAGGGGAGTCAGTGCAAGTGACCAAACAATGCAGTGTCATCCAAGTGAGAATAAGCTTTTCATATAAGCCAATAGAAAATTATTGAAAATTCAGATCTGAATAAAAGTACAGTCGAACCCACTTATCTCGACCTTGGTTACCTCGCCAACCCTATTAAGTCGACGTTTTTGAAGTGGAACCGCCAAATTCTCTCTTTATCTTAGCATTTTCTCATCGGTTATGTCGATTCTTTTATGTCGCCGAACCCTAATATCTCGAGCACAAAAGAGGGCCAAATTTGCCACTTAACATCGGTTATCTCGATCCCCATGACCAATCGCCGGCGATTTTTTTCCCTTATTGGTGACAAAAATGTCCCATCTGGCGAAAGACTTTTTGGTTATTTAATTTGTACAAACAATCATGGCTTTCGACTGGATAAATAAAAGGGAGAACGGAAGCAAGCCACAAACTTGACATTGGAATCAATCAGTACACAAATGATCCTTTGTTTGCAATCATAAGCATAATCTGCTTATGCTGACATATGGCCGAGTACTGTATGCTTTGACAGTCAATTATGCTACCGTACTATACCTACAACTGACCGACTTCTGAAGACGCGAATAGAACAGATAAAATTAATGGAATGGCTAATCCTTCTGTTTGTTGGTTGTTACAGACACTTAAATTCCGCAAGAAGAAATAGCAAACAACAAATAAATAAGTTTTGCATAATTAAAAATAATTATTTATTTCTCAAAATACAGGAGTGAAAGAATCCCTATATTGGGTGTTAACTTATGCTACAGTAATATATACGGTCCAATATTGCCAGGTGTTGACTCGTGTAAGTTTCATTCGTGGGAATGGAGATCCTATTTTGCAAGAACACGGTCTTTCGATTTTTTAATTTACATGTACTTCTTGCGATTGGTTACGTTTATGCTAGCTTATGACTTACCAATAAAATGATCGTACTATACCTACAACGTGCCGACTTCTGAAGACACGAATAAAACAGCCGCAGAAATGGCGGAAAAATCAAGCCTTACAGATGCTATCTTGGAAGAGGAGGCACAGGAGTTAGCCATCACTGTCCAGGAATTCCGAGATTACATAGAAATCGACAAAGACGTTGTTACTGATGGCGTGATCACCAATGAAGACATTGTATCAAGTGTGCAGTCAGCACAGGCAAGCACATCTGCATGCGGCAATGACAAAGAAGATGAAGAAGATGCGGACGAAGATTTGGAACCAATTCCCTCAGCTGGTGAGGTGGTAGAAATGCTACCGAAAATTCGACGGTATGGTTCTTTTGTAGGAGATGAAACTGTTTTAGACAGCATAAATAATATTGAAGCATTTGTTTTCAAGCAGACTGTTAAAGGCAAAAAGCAACAAAGCATTTTAGACTTTGTAAAGAAACCATAGTAACCGCGTGTACGATACTTTTCAGAGCTGTCAGAGTGAAATGACTCGCGAATTTAATTTTGACACTGGTTAGCTTTTTGTAAAAACGAACTACACCCTGCACGTTTTTTTTGTGATTTTGTGAGCGATCTTTGTGTTTGCAATGTTGGAGAATATAATAAAGGTTTGTATCGAGAATCGATGGTGGTTTGTATTGTATACTGGTAAATCTCTGCTGTTAGTTGGTGCACATATGTCTTGTTGTTAGCAAACATGTATGTACATTTTTATAGCATGCCGATCGCTTCATCAAACAAATCGTGGCAACGCTGTTGTGTAAAAAAAACATCCAAAAACACGTGCATGTACATTCTCATTTATTAACGCACATCATGTACATAATGAAATTTCAAGCACATGTTAATATATTGCCGCCATATTGGTTTTCGTTTATCTCGATCATCGGTTATCTCGATGCTTTTTGGCAAACCCCTAGGCCGGCGACATAACCGGGTTCGACTGTAAATAACTTATCTGTATTCTTCAAAGCATTTAACACACTTACAAAGAAAAAAATGGTTGATAGACTTAGTATTGTCAAATATCATAAACAAACACATGCACATAAAAATTGCGTGCAAACACTCACTCACATAACCACAACCACACTAACATTAAATAAAAATATACACACAAGTTTCTGTCTTTCAATCCATTGGATGGCATGATATAGGTTTTATTGCTGCAGTCTTTGCTACTCGCAATAGTTCTATAAGATAACAAATAATAATAAAGAGAACTAATCTGAATATTCAGTTCAGCATTTCTGATATGTTACAGAAGGGTGGTGCTCATATTTAGATGGATATCATATATCCCAGAATGGCTTACATTGATATGTTGTATGCACTAAGTGCTCTCCATTGCAGCTGTGCTTCAGAAAGTAAAGCTCAGTCAACTAGTAGTTCTGAAATTTATTTTGGCAGGGCTTTGCTTGCTTAGCTTATTGCTTCCTGAAGCACCTTCAAAAATGAATCACACTATTATGAATCATGATTTTGTGTTTTATATATAGAGTAAAATCTGACTTCAAAGAAATGTTGTCACTGTTCACAAACTTGCCAATAATCTTTAATGCAGATGCCTTAAACATTGTCATTCAAGGCAATGATGTATAATAATGTTTGTTCTTCAACATGCATCTAGCATCTCTTTGATTTACCTATAACTTAAACAAATTAATGGGTTGTTCCACTTTGTGGACTTTACCTATGCAAATCAGCACAATGGGCTTCCCCACAGCAGTCTTTAAAGGATTTTACACATCACGCAAGCTATTGTCAGCCAATTAAGTAATATGTGAAATGGTGATTGTTTTTACTGACCTCTTTGCCTTGTAATTGTCTCTTTGACAATTTGCCGTATAAACTGCCCCAGGGATAGTTGTATATGAGCTCTAACCAGCATTGTTTACCTTTTATACATGCTACATGTTACAGGCACATGATGAAGTGGTGCATTTTTTTTTAAATTTGATTTTTTAATTTTTTAGAAGCATACTGAAAATAGTATTTTTCAAAACAAGACCATGTCTTCGGGGTCTGGGAATAAAAAATTGTGTTTTTAGCATGACATTATATTATGGCAAGATATGTTTTTGTATTAATCTGTATCTGCATTCTCAGAACTATCTTGATCAAACAAGTATTCTTACTTTTAATATTTTTACATTCTTACTCATTCAGTCTTTTGTGCAAATAACAATTTTATACTGTAGTGAATGCATTTTGATATGTGTGACTTTAAACTAATATGTAGACATTCTCACACATCACTGCTTTTTAAGTCTGCAAATTCATAAAACATTTGTGTAATCTGCACACTCATTTACCTTGCCAGCAACTCTGCCATTCAGGAGGAGTAGTGATATCAAGAATTCCAAGACAGTTGCTGTTGCAGTCATACTAGATGTTAGATAGGTATCATTTTCATTTAGGACCAACTAGACCCTGGGATTAAATTATGAAAAGTTTTATGACAATCCTCTAAGTAGTTTAGGATGAGTAGCAATAACAAACTTGTGGTAATAGACATACATTGGACAATGGTTGACAGGTGATGAAAAACAGGCCATCCCATAAACTCTTATTCATGACCAGTAGACCTAAAAATATAGAATATTTGGCCTACTTTGTGTCTCTCTCACTCCTGTGTCAATCTTCTCTGTTATGAATTTTTCCAGCCTGTCTCCAAGTTCAATCTCGACACCATATTTAGTTTAGGAGTAGTTGCAATAATAAACTTGAATGAGCTAATGCATGGACGTTGGATGATGGATGACAGATGATGGAAAACTTGGCCATCTCAAATGCTCTTCTGAATCTATGACCCATAGACTAAAAATGGAGAGTACTTTCCATACTTAGTTTCTCTGCCAATCCTGTGTTGATCTTCTTATTTGATATGAATTTCTCCAGCTCAGCAACAAGTTCAATCTCAACACCATATTTGTTGATGGAACCATCATCCACCAGAATGAAGTGTGTGTGGTTATGATCTAATGGAACCTCTGGCTCATCCCCGGTCCCCTTTCTATTACCCAAGTCTGCAGATCTGTAAGTAGCTGGCCAGAGCCCTTGGCCCTGGAAGTAAGGATTAGTGAGCATAGTAAACTGTTTGGACATCAATACAGAAAAAGTCACAATTAGGACCACTGACTGGAAGGGGAAATGTTATCTTTAGTGAAGGTGGTCTGATTTCCAAGTATATGGTTTGCTCTTTCACAAGTAAATATGAATCTCCCCAAGTATGTCTTATTATTTTGGAGATTATAAGTCACAATTGGAGGTAATGAAGCCAAAAACTAATTGTTAATGCAATTAACATGCTATCTGATTGGTCAACATTACAGTTTAGGTCAGTTAGATCCCTTTAAAACTGTCCAGAGTGTTGTCATCAATACGATACCTTGTCCCTCGTTATGCTATAAAGTAAGCCAGAAAGACATTTTTAAAATCAATTTCACCAAATTTTCAAATTGACTTAGAATGGGCATTAAAAGCGTATTGAGTATCTGCAAGAGATAGAACTGCATATGTCCATTTTACCCATTCCAAACTCCCACTAAATAACTCACAGTGACCGCTTTTTGACTGCAAAAGACCATTGTTTGTAACAAGAATTCCACAGAATTCTTTGTCTCACCTGCTCTGCCACAGCTTAATACAAATATCTAAGAATTCACTGGAATGTGAAAAGTAGGTCACATTAACTTCCTTTGCCTGCAGTGAGCAGTACCCTCCATAAAACACAAACCTATCAAGTTTCACGACTGTAATACAATCATGTCAAAGAAACTGAGTAAATGCAATAGCTTAATTGTGATGCCTACACCAACAATAATTGATAATGCTGTGAGAACAGTGATATATGCACCAATGTCAGGCTTTTCTGTGCATGTAAGGTTTCCATCACCGATACTGGTGCAAAAATGCATACCAAATTTGACTGATTGACAAAAATAAAATACTGTAATGCTTACCATTTGAAAAGCTGCAATTGTCACCAGAACATTCTGTTCAGAATAATACTAATTTTGGACACAAGAGTACCACCCCTGTGTTTTCATGACTCACGATATGTTGGCCTATTCCTATGCATGGCTTTGAAAAGATTTAATATTTATGCATCAGGCTATGGAAATGAAAGACATTACTTTGGATTCTTTCTGTCAGCATTTCAGCTGAGGAGCTAGATCAGGTTTATAGCTGGTTTTACAAAATTCAATGTAACAATGCCACTAAATGGCAAGAGATATTAAGCAAACTAAACTGATCTTGTAAAAAAATTAGTAAAAGTTAAATATTTTATAAAAATAAGCTATTATGTTTAAGAGAAAACAATGAATAAGATATAATGTGTTTACAACATCTCATTTATGGGAAAAATAACTAAAGAATTTAGAAACAGACTATACACTATACACCTGGGAATTTCTTGTGAATCCATTCGAGCGGCAAGTTGACAAGATGGATAGCAGATGATAAAGTAGGTGAGAGACAACTTCTTGCAGAATTAGAAACTTGGATTAATATGACACATCAGGGAGTCATAGTAGATCAATTGGTAAAATGTTGTATTAATATTCTAAGGTTTGTGTGTTCAATTCCAACTCAGGTTAGCTGCCTCAGAGTGTACCTTGGAAAGATACTTGAGTTCCTCAATAAGATATGGACAAAAATATGTTCAAAGTGCCATTAGAACCCACAAAAACAAAACAAGCAAACTTAGATCATGAAAGTCTGATAACTGAACTGGACTGTACTCCATAAACTGTTGATATAAGCATTCAATTATTGATTACTTGAGATTATTACATGATTCCCATGAGAAATAATTTTTCATTCATGTCAGCTGGTCATTCTTTATGTCACATGGTCAAAATGTCATTGACTTTACATTATGTCATCACATTCTTTGCATCATGCAGTTGTTATGTTATTTGAACAATTCTAAAGCAAGTAATTTTTTAAATGATCTTAATCATACGATAAAAAAAACTAAAGACCTTTATATCAGACTGACCTCTGATTTGTGTTGGTTATCATGGGATTTGCTTGTTTATAAAACTTCATATCCACCTCATCGAATTTCTACAATTATATAATATGCAAGTTTGTATGAAACTACAAATAATTTAATTCAGGATGACTTACATCTCCATTTAAACTCTCCCTGTTGGCAACACAGCCCCACGTGGCAATACCTAGGGCCACAATTTTCTTATCAGAGGTGCCCTTGATAATAATGTGATCCATAACAGCCTCACCAACAATCTTCATTACACCTGTTGCCATTCCTCCAGTGATTATCCAAGCACCTGTGGAAATAATAAAACATAAGTTTTATGCCATACTTATTCAACTGAACAGTTCTAGATTTGAAATGCAAGTGTAGTTTACCATATTTATTCTAGTAAATATCCCCTGGTTGTAGATGTTTCTGTCATAATCACAACAATAGGGGTCCATGTAAAATAGACATAATGTACTCACTTTGCACTCCCGACTTCAGTCTGTCTTTAGCACATGCAAGAGTAAGTACTTTACCTTTCTTACATGGTTGAGTGGTTCAGGTTGGTTTGATGGTATGTACTTATGTGATGTCAACTGTACTCAAACATCAAAATCAACAGGCTGAGTGAGTACATGGTTAATTTTCATGTTAAAAACTTTTTCATTTGTGTTTAGCATAAAATAAGAGAACCTAGAAATTAATTATGTAAGAACTAAGATAATACAAACATATGCTGGTGTACTTGGAAAAAACTGAGCTCTTGAGATAACACACTCTTCTTGTGCTCTAGTAAATGTTTGTTAACGGTAAACTGTATTATCCCTACATATAATGAGTTTTCTCTGCATTTTCTGGCTTCCTTAATCCAGGCATAACATTATTCTGATATCTGACCCATCAACAGAAGTTAGTACATAAAAGCAAATTTTCAGTAAATTATGTTTCTCAGAGAATATATACCAATCACATTATCATTAGGAACAAATCTCCATTACCTCTTGAATACAGTCCTCCCAAAATGATGAAAATAGTCTTTTGTGTCTTTCTATATTATATAGATGATGGCCAGCAACTCCTACCAATTACACCACTCCCTCGATAACTCGCGCACAATGGGGTCCACAAACATAGACCGCGCTATAAGCGAGGGCGTGAGTTACTGAGGGACCTCCAAAAATTGAAAAAAATTGCTTGGACATCGAGAAAACAGTGGGGGGGTGTGTGTCAGGGTTAGGGAACTTCGCTGTTTAATGACTGAATCCTCATTTTACATTCACGTCGATAATAATTTTTAATAACGCACTTTTTCCAATGAAGTTGTTTGTTATTCTGTTTAAATAACATTTATTTTCAAAATGTCCAACATGTGAAAGATCGTTCCAACCGGTTTCAACAACCATTACATTTACACGAAAACATGTATGTATTACATCACTGCTTATAGGAACTGAAAATAATATTCAACAACATTTCAACAATCAATGAAGTACCTGTACATTTAATTTTAAATGCTATTCCTGCAACTTTATAATGAAATGAGTCATTCAAAGAGACTGATGCTCTATTGGCCACTAAGAATTTCCAGGAATTCAAGGCCATTTCATCCTTTAACTGCTAAGTGTTGAAGGTATCTCCAATATTATTCAGTAATAAAAATATTCTGAATTAGCTGCATTGGTGGTCACACTGGATGTGAGGCTGGTAGTTTCATTTAGGACCAAGTAAACATTACTAGATGTCTTTTCGTGAAAATCCCATGTCCACAAAAGCATCCATTCACAGGTGTAGTGACAACAAGATTGCCAAGATGGTCATCCTGGCAGCTATATTGGATGTATGATTTGGTACCTGTTACAAGTCTATGCTCTTAAAATAAGAAACAGAAAAGAGTGAAAGACAACAAGCTTTGTAAAATTTAACAAATAATTTATTTCCCTGGAAATACAAAGTGAAAATGAGGAAAAAGAACTTAACAGTATTACAAATTAAATCCCAAAATAATCCAAGAATTACAGACACAAGTCTAGTAATTCAAAGTCCTGAATAAAACTCAGTACAAATCCCAAAGAAATTAAAAAACTGAAGGTGATGATGTGTCTGTTACAGCTTACAGAGTGTTGATGTGTCAACAGTCTTTTGTTGAATCACAGTTATAACTCCAGATTTGAATTCAGTATAAATTCCAGTGAATGTCTCTATCCAAGAATTTTATCAGATCACTTTTGCATTTCCAGAGAAAATGATCACTTGAATTCAATAATTTGAAGAAAATTAAATTCAGCCCAGTCGATCACAACATAATACAACCTCAGGTCACAAATAGCATTTTCTATAAAAAAAAATAATAACCTTCTAGAATGATCCTGATGTTTACAAAATCAAAAAACATAATCTGGATTACACTCAGGAAATTCCAAAACTTTGACCCAAATAAACATATTTACTTCAACTATTAATAATGATCCTGATATTAAGTCCATACACAGACAGAATAACTTAGCTATATATTAGTTGTTTACACAAAATAAAATAAAAATAAATCAATCAGATCAAGCAGAAAGTCAAGTCCATCATACAATGTTGCATTGCAATAGCATGTAATGAAATTTAAAAAATGTTAAAACTAACAATCAATTAAATTAAATATACATACCATTTTCATTTAGGACAGAGAATGTATCATAAGAAGTCTGCTGGTAAAAGCACCACATAATATGGCCATCCAATTGGAAGGAACAGAGATAATATTTTCAAAAAACCCACCAAGGTAATGATACTGAGGGTCAGTTTCTATCATTATCATTTAGGACCAACTAGACAAGGAAAAACTCTTCTGATGAAAAACACATACAAAATGACTTTCCATTTAAAAGGAGTCAGGATAGCAAGATTTTCACGATGACATATTAACCATCAGATTGGCAAATCATAATTTAGGACCAACAAGGTGTCAAAAGAAATCTACTGGTGAAAACCCCACATAATATGGCCATTCATTAAGGAGGTACAGAGATAACAATATTTGCAAGTTAAAAAATCTTTTGGTGAAAGTGCAGTATCAACATAACAAGCCATCTAGACGAAGTGGCTATGTAACAAGATTTTTAAGAAAGCCATTATGAAAATTATATAGGAACTGATAGTACAATTTTCATTTATGACCAACTGGCATCATAAGAAGTCTTTCAGTAAAAATACCATGCTGATGTGACTATTCATGCAGTAGAAGTAGTAATAACAAGATTTTCAAGATGGTCACAGTGATGGCCATAATGGATGTCTTAGCTGAATCATTTTCATTTGGGACCAACTAGACATTGTAAGATGTCTTTAAGTAAAAACCTCATCTTTATATGACCATCCATTCAGGAGGAATAGCAAGATTTTTTAGATGGCTGCTGTGGTGGCCATATTGGATATACAATCAGCACCATTTTCATTTAGGGCCAACCAGACATCATAGAAAAGTCCTCTGATGAAAACCTGATGTCATTTATGATTCTCCATTCCTCCAAGTTTTAGCAACAGCAAGATTTTCTAGATGGAAGATATTTTGTGCATCAGACTGGCACTAATTTCATTTAGGACCAGTTAGGTATAATAAAAAGCCATTTCATGAAAACATGATGCGTATAGGACTATCCTTTCATAACGATAACAAGATCTTGAAGGCTGGTGCAGTGGTGGCCATACTGGATGTCAGAATGGAACCATTTTCACTTAGGACCAAAAGAAAACAATTCAAGAAGTCTTTGGGTGAAACCCTCATTTCAATATGACATTCTATTCAGGAGTTACTTTAACAATATTTTCAGAATGGTTCCTGTGGCAGCAAACTTGGACTTCAGACTGAAACCATCTTCATTTTGGACCAACTAGACAAAATAAAAAGTCTTTAAGTCAAAACCCACGTTGAATCAGAGTAGCAATCACAAAATTTTCAAAATGACTACTGTGGTGGTCATGCTGGATGTCTGTGAAGCACCATTTGCATTCGAACCAGCTAGACCATGGCGTGAATCTGTGTAAAAGTTCACTGAAGTTCTCAAAGTAATTTAGGAGGATTAGTGATAATGAACTTGTACTAACAGATGGACAGACAACAGACCATCCCATAAACTCTTCTGTTCTATGACCAATTGAGCTAAAAACTGAAGAAAATGTTCAGTTTCAGTAACTTCAAATTATCACTTACATTGCTGCTAGTGATGTTACATCTAGTCTGTGATATCAGTGAAGCTATTATATACATAATGACTATCATGGGCTTGAGATCAGTTCAAAATTGCTATTATTTACATCCAAGGTTTTTCTAGTATGTAATAGTAAAGGTTGATAACATTCTAACTAGAACATGCCTGTGATTTTCCTTTGCATAAAATTTCATGTCTCCTTGCTGGAAATAAAAATGTTTTCTAACCTTTTCTGCCAATATTAATTGGTGATAAAACTGTTTGTCTTTAACAAGGAACCAAACAAAAATCAATGACTTATTACAAGAAAACAATTTATTTTAGTTAAATATGTTTCTTCATTAATACTTACCAAATCATCATACCTTAGCAGAACTACTACTAATTCAAAAATCTTGCCATACCTGGCTAAAAGTTTCTAGCTAAAAAGCAAATTGCCCACCTAGGGTGACAGTTATATAGAGTGATCTCCCTTTGACAAAGTTATTAGAGGCGCTCACCAGTTATTATGTACTTTTGAGAGAGTGATGTATGCAAGATGAAGTTGTTTGCATTTAAAACATGCACAACGGAGAGAATGTTGGCATACCTCTATGCTACTTTCATGTAATGTGGCTGACATTTCTTTGGATAGTGCACTTTTGGAAATTGTAAATGATCTAAGCACACTGCTAACTAAAATGACTGCTCCCTTGTGCTCCAAAAATCAGCCTGAATTTGTCTAAAGTACACTATCCTTAGCAGCTATTAAAATAGGGAAAATGAATTTTGCCAGACTAGACAATACCAGCTTCTCAAAGTGCAATGAATGAATTACCAAATACATAAAATGTAAAAAAAACCTTATTGGCTTTTTTTTTTTTACAATTTACCTCTTTTAAGTTCAGGAAGTTAAAATGACAAAGTGGAGCTAGCACATTTTTGAAAGATGCACATCTGGAGTAAGGCCAAGCTGTATACTCTATAACCCATATTACAACCATCAATCATACAACAAAATAAGGGGAATTAAAGGTTCTTTGAACAATACCTAAGATATTCAAGGTCTTTTTTAAATAGCCAGTATAAACAAGTGAGGAAACCCAGGAAATTCTTTTTTTTAAAAATTCTAACCCTATGCAAAATATGAAACTGTATGCAGCATATCTCATGAATTTATACTTCAGTTACTACTGGAGAGGAAGGCACACAATCTATATGGATGTAACTAAGGGGAGGCTGGGAGGATGTATGTGTATTATGATCTAGTTAGCATTAATGAAGAAACATATTTTATTAGAAAAAAAATGGTTCAAATCTTCTTCAAATACACTATCCAGTAATAATACCACAGAAGAATAAGCTAAAGAGATGGAGGATTCCAACCCCTGACCCTGGAAGGGCCATCTCTGGTTCCCAAAGGCATGTGATACAGTTTCTAGATAACCAGACTGGAGAGCAGACTCCATACTGTATGTGGGGGAGCAGCTTTCAAAGAGATAATTTTCCCTCCTGCAAATCAAGCTGAAGTTGTGAAATGATAATCTTTATGAAGCTGTCAAACTGCCTGGGAAAGTAACCTGTTGCACCATGACAAAAGGCCCCACTAGGTTGAGTCGAGCCTTCTGGGATGAAAGATATCGGAGATAAAAGCTGGAGAAAGTGGAGTCAGATCTCCATCTCCAACAGGTTTGTTAATTGAAATGCTTGTGGCAACTGCCCTAACTCTGTAAGCCAAAATGCATGGTAAATTCATTTGATCTGGGGTTATTTCCTGATATGTGGAATGAATAACCACTTTGTCCAGGATGAAAGTGTCTGTGCTGATACACTGTCCTGTACCTCTTTGAGGGGTAATAAGAGGTGTAATCTCTCTTGATGCAACCACTTGGTCCTTCTTAAGTGTCACTTCTGAACTTGCACTGATCTTTTGGATGACCTTGAGATAAAGTGTCCAGAGCAGACAGTGATTTCACTACAAAAGTATGATTCCTCATGAATGGGAGAATGTTCTTGGCCATGAAAGCATGGGCCTTGTCAGATCTGCAAGTAGTTTGGGTCTTCTGACAGAGTATTTATTATGGCTGATTCTGTCTGCCATCACTAATGCAGTGAAGAACCAGGTCTTATGTGAGAGGTGAACCAATAAGGTCCTTGACAGAAGTTCAAATGATGTCTTGTTCAGTCAGGTTAGTACCCATGATAGATAGATTCCACACAGTGCTAGTGTCTTTGGCCATGCTAGACTATATAGGCCTTTATTTTGTCTTCTATGACAGTGATCATGGAACTACAGCCTTTGATTGTAATTGTTGCTAACTTTTCCTCATCAAAGAGCATAGGAGAAAGTTAGTTATTTGAGGTATTGATGCCTGCAGTGGTATAAGCATTCTTGGGCACATCACTGTGTGAAGATTTTCCAGCTGCCTTTGTAAACTTTTAAAGTGAAGGGCCATCTCACCTGAGCAATTCTCACCACCACTGGCTGTGAGAATTGTTTGTTCCTGAGGGCTTGTTTAATATAATCCAGACATGCAGGTTCAACAACTCTGGGATGGGATGAAGCACCTGTCATCATATTTGCTTCAGCAGGTGAGTGAATATTTAGATTTTCATGGGAATTTCCATTGCAAGAATGATGAGGTTGTCGATACACAATTTTCCTATCAGAGTGGAGCAATCAGAATGAGATGACAATTAGATTCTCTTGACTTCTGAATCACTTTCAGAATCAGAGCTATTGGAGGACAAGTGTATGTGTCCAGGCTCTTCCAATCTATGGACAGAGCACTGACTGCCCAGGCTTTCAGATCTGGTATGGAAGAGACATTACATTGGAAGTTTGGCATTCCACCTTGTGGATTAATGGTCCAAGTGAAATGCCCTGAACTGGTAAATGGTGTCTTTGTAGGTGAATCAATGGAACTTCCTAGCAGTCATGTGAATTGGGACATGAAGATATGCATCTTGCAAGTCCACACTGATTACGAAGTCTCCCTCCTGGAGGACATTTAGAACTCATTGTACTTTTTCCATTGTGAACCAAGGCACAAATGAATTGATTGAATGCGCTTTGGCTGATGACTGGTCAAAAAGTGCCTTTGCCTTTGGAATGAGAAACAGCTCAAATAAAAGCCCAGAGAAGGTCAATGATTTCTTGCTGCATACTGGTGGAACTGAATGAGTTGGTAGGACATTTGTAACTGAAGGAACCCTGGACAAAGGAGGAGGTGTTCTAATGGTGATACTTAGTCCCTTAACGACCACTTCTCAGGTCTATTGACCATCATCAGCAGCAAAGAAGCTGAACCCTACAATTTTTTTAGGGGGCCCCGTTTGCAAAAATAAGGGTTCTATGAAAGACTAAAAAATAAGGTCAATAATCGTAAACCGAAGCCGTTAACCAATCATATTTCCATATAAGGGGAAAAAGATCCAATTAACTTTTTTGTTACCCAGCGCTAAGTATTTTTTTTTCAAATTTTAGACATGTTCGTTTGAGATGCACACACACGTGTTGTCGTCAGCCTCTCTGCTGCTGTAGTGTCAACCAAAACTTTTATCGAGACCAACACAGTACCTTGACCTAGGATCATGCAAATTTATCGTTATAAATCCAAACTGGGTAGCTTCAGCATGTGCACAGATGTTTTTGAATTTAATCATGTCCATATCCCCTGAACACCAAGTTTGATGAATGTTTCATAACGTATGTGTATCAACTCTGTTAAACACAACTAAAATATTACAGTTATCTCTGATCACTTTTGGTATTTGTGTATATCGCTGGGTAACATAAATCACATCTGTGTTTTTATGTCTGCCTCGTGAAAATATCCTAGCTGGGTTTGTTTGTTTGTCCAGCATAACATCATCGTATACAACTAAATTATTAATATCTCCATCAAGGTCATCCACAGATGGAGCTTCATCAATATCGGTGATAAAATCAACAACACCATTGTTGTCATCAAACAACGACGCTGCATTTTCATTAAAATCCTTAAGTACTTCATAACATCATTGATCATCTACAGATGGTGCCACTAAATACAACTTATCCCATTTCATCCATCTCATTATCAGATTAAGTAACAATTGTGTTTTACCACTTCCATATGGTCCAATTATTATCATCCTTGTAGAATTGGATAATGCTGGATGATGTTTAACTGGCTCACGTGCTCGTGTCACTGAAAAGTCAATTATATCCATAATAATTTATATCATGGATCCATATTGTGTTCAATGTAGAGCACCCACACCAACTAATGGATTAATTACAGCGACAACCAAAAATAAAAAACGTGCTCTTACAGGTAAATGTGAGTGATGTGGCACAAAAAAATTTAAATTTATTTCGTCGAAAACAAAAACCGGCGGTGATATTGCTACAGCGCTATATAAATTGCCAGGAATTCCTTGGGCCAAGTACCCTGGTGAGAAACATCTCCCTGGCTATAATTATCGTGATCCTGGAACTCATCTTGATATCCGACTCGATAACCAAGACCAACCAAAACCTGGAGAGCATCCAATAAACGCAATTGCTCAAGCGTGTCATGTTCATGATGTTGCACATAAAAGTAAAGATTTGCAACAACGGCACCTCGCAGATGTGAAATTGATTCATGCGTTAAATTCTATACCTGATAAATCTCTCAGAGAAAAGCTTGCTAGTTTTCTAGTAAAATCTGCAATGAAAGGTAAACTAATGCTAGGGGTCGGTATTTAATCAATTGATTATTATCATAATAATGGAATCTGTTTATTATAGTCCAAGAGGATATTGGAGAGGTAAAGCAGCAATTAGCAAACTTGCTGAAGCAGCAAAAGTCTCACGTGTTGTTGCTGCAAATTGGTTAGCACAACAGGCAATATGGCAAATCTATCTACATCCACCTAAAAAAATTCAGTATGTGCATTTTGATGTCAGTGTTCCCAATGAAGTTCATCAAGCAGATATTTTGTTTTTACCGCACGATACTATTAAAATTGGTAGACGTCGATCATGCACATACAAATCTGTGTTAACTATCATTGACGTTGCAAGTAGGTATAAAGAAGCAGAATCACTATCAACTAAAACAGCAACTGAAGTTGCATCTGCGTTTGAACGAATTTATCAACGAGGACCTTTGCGATAGCCACAACTATTACAGGTTGATCCTGGCAAAGAATTTATTGGTGCAGTATCATCATTGATGAAAAATCATAATGTCAAAATCAGACGAAGAC
The DNA here is from genome assembly GCA_016617855.1 of Megalonaias nervosa. Classification (NCBI taxonomy): domain Eukaryota; kingdom Metazoa; phylum Mollusca; class Bivalvia; order Unionida; family Unionidae; genus Megalonaias; species Megalonaias nervosa. The sequence goes on along the minus strand of JAECUM010010749.1, from coordinate 19,039 downwards.
ATACATTCATCGTGATCAGGCAATTGTTGAACGATTTAATCGAACACTTGCTGAAAGATTATTTGGATACCAGTATGCAAAGGAAATAATTCAGGCAGATACGAGATCTCGCAAATGGGTTGCAAGGTTACCAAATGTGATAACTGCGTTAAATAATGAAATTAATGTGCAACTTCTATGAAACCCACCAAAATGGTTACAAAAAACATATACCAATACAACGACATGACTCTTCCTCTCAACCAGTACTAGGTAATGTAACTGTAAGATATTTATATGAACCCGGTGAACTCGAAGGGGGTAGAAAAAGAGCAACTGATCCTATCTGGAGTGTGACCACACATAAAATTTCTAGCATAGCTAGATCCACAGGTAGACCTGCAATCTACAGACTAGATTCAATTGCTCCTCAACGTGGATTTGTACACGAACAATTACAAGTAATTCCTGAAGACACACAATTACCACTGCATTCACTTCTGTAAACTGGCACCCCTACGTCAATTACATTCAAGACAGGTCAGCATCACATTTTCGCGTGTTTGACCAAGACTACTATTAATTCTATCAATGGTAAACTGTCTTGGATTATTATTCGAATACTGCCATAACATATTACAGTTACAACTTGTACAGTGATTATTCTGTTTCAGTGTCATAATAAATTCAACATCAAGATCAAAATCATGGCTATTTTTTTTGTCAGATTGTCGATACCCAGATAACTTTTTCTTCATCGCATACATCATCAGTGATTTTTTCGGTTATTACACAATCCATAATAATCCTGTACAGCTGAGATACTCTTCTGACTCAAGACACTGCGAGATAAACTAAATTTGACCATTTGATCCGATCATCAATAATCCAAACATTTGTATCAGAAATAGTTAAACTCTGTGATGAATGAATCGTTATCCTAATGTCCATGGAGATATATCCATCGTTAACATGCTTGTAACAGCACTGACAGGAACTAAAACAATATCATTAAGTACAAAGTTTTTGTTTCTCATTAGTTCCTGGAATTTCAACTTCGATATTCTGCAGTCAAATCTCTGCTGGTCGATAACATAATGGTACAGGTAGATTTGAAAATCTTTCCTTATGCCGCAGGAATAATTTCTCTTGAAGTTTATCACGAACTATCTTTCTACTTGTAACTATCAAATCATTTGGTCTCCACAAGTTCCAAAAATTATTCATCGTAGTTTCTGGAATTACTTTACGAATTATTTCGCACTGTATTCTATCTGGCTGCTGTCTGATTAATTTTTTAAATTCTTTCAGAGGTTCATCAATAGCTCTATGATCATCAGTTATTTTTTTGTAATAATCCACAAACATTTTTAACCATTTGTGTGGAGACTGTCCAACAAAGGGTGGTGGTTGACCGTGATTGCCACACATTATCACAGCAGTATTTTTCGTCAATCAACCAATCAAGGAACATTTTTAATGTATCCAACAAAACTGTACAAATTTCATCCCAAATAATAATCTTGGGAATATATTTCTCACCCATCCACGATGGAGTCTATGCATCTCCACAACATCTAAAGAAACTATTATATGTTTGAGATTTCACTCGCCGTTCGGTCATTTCTCTGGCAAGTCTGTGTGTGGGCGTATTAGCACAACCATATCAAAATTCCGAAATAATTCAATCACGCGTGTTGCTTTACCAGAACCTCCACACCCGTTAAGATAAACGGTTTTATGCCCGGCTACAGGATCATATACAGATGGTGCTGTCGATGCTGGTATTTGATTGTTATTCTTGTAATATTTTCCCATAATTTCAATGTCGGCAGATTCAGAATAACTAAATATATTTTCTTGTTTTATTCTCCATGATCCCCATTCACCAGTGCCAAGTAATTTATCTAGCAAATCCAAATATTTTTTATTTGTATAACATGAATCCATGGCAACTCTAACCGCGGTATCAACAAATCTGTTTATCATTGATAATAAGTTTATTGAAACATACACGAGCATCGAAGATCTTAAATGAGTAAACTGCGGTGACTCACTATCGGTGTAACTCACAATTGTACCTAATTTAGTTCTGTCATAAATAAACATCATTTTGGCTTATAAACATATTTCTCTCCGCTGTATCAGCAATTATAAAATCGAGTTCTGCATCATCCATGATTAACCTCATACACATTCGTTTATGATCACACGCACCACCCTGAGTAAACTTACCAATTATTTTTCTGCCGAGATCTTTTGCAACTTTATTTTCATAATCAGTCAGATCAGGATTTTCATAATCAGAATATTTCTTTTGTTGTGGCAACCAAATTTGTTTTTGTGAATGATATGATATAATTGCTTCATTTACATTCAACGATATTAGTATTTTTACATCAATCATATAACGTAACAACACAATACGAGCCCATGTTTTTCTGAGAAATGTCTTCCAAACCAAGCATAACTAATCGGATGGAGATTTTGTGCAAACTCGAATGACTCTATACAAGCAAATCCTGTCAAGTCAAAATCTGGCAGAGGTCCATTTACTGCAACTCTGGTCAGCTCGTGTGTTGGATGACCAAATCTCTAAAAGTATTCAGAACACTCTCCGTATCCAAGAAAACTTCCAGGATAACATGCTACCATATCAACTGAGATAATGTCGCTATAATCATATTTAGTATTCCGTAATCCACCATGTCAATATTCGATACAACTACATTGAATATCAACAAGAAATTCCGATCTTGTAGGTTTCCATGAATTTTTCTCCTGAGCAAAGTGAGCAGCAACTGATGGAACAGTAAAACAGTTATTCAGTAATTGTTCGATCCTGACATCGTCAGGCATGTATTTCAAAGCAAAAGTTTTCATTTCGTCGTGGAGTGATTCTGTACGATAAATTTCTCCGCTAGGCCTTACAAACTGATTGTAATTTCCATCATCAGAACTTCGAAACAGCTTAACAGATACAGGGTCATTTTTGCTGATATTGTTGATAAAATCAAATATGTAATCATTATAAAATCTAATTGTTCTCTTTCGTGGAAATATCATCACCGCTGATATCCATGCATGCACGTTATGATCAATGATTGTTATTGGAGTTCCATTTTTGTGTGTATTTCATCGCATATAAAATCTCTCCGGTTAATGTCTTCACCGTAATCGGAAATCTTAATTTTTTTTCTAGTTCAGCAATGTCACTGATAGATGCTCCGGTATCTTTAACTGTTTCTGCCAATATGTTTATTTTTTCAAATTGAAAATCCGTTAAACCATTTCCACGTATCGCTGCTGCAAAATGCTCTGTAACTCGCTCAGCTACACAATTTATCCTTGACAGTTTCATCGGCACAAGATCACCAACGCTAGGTTTATTATTCAGCGGATATAATGCATAAACAACTGCAGTCACAGGATACGCTCGTTCGTAATATGGTTTGTCAATGCCGGTTAACGTACCTGGTTTGGAATTTTTATTCAACATAATGATGCCACTTCCAACGGTTACGCAGACAGGGTCACATTTGTCACGGATAATCCAAATGTCATCGTCTGTCTGCACAATAAATTTTAGCTGAATAAAACATCACTGATCATCGAGGTAGTTAATGATGTTTCTTGCTCGCGAATCATTCATTGTAGCATTGACAACATTTTTAATATTAAATGTTGACCACGTATGAACTGCACCATCGTCGTGAAATTCCTTCTTGGCTTCATTGATACGATTAATTATATCCTTGTTCATCAGCACCAAATCTTGCATTGAAAAACTAAATTTTGGTTTTGACAGTTTGTCAAGATCAAATCTAGCTCTAGAAGGCTTAATTGCAGATAATCTCGTAAATTCCTCCATATTATAATTGAGGCAAATATGTGTTTAATTAAACTTTAATTATATATATATATAATGATACAAGAAAAGAATCAATGCAATTGGTTAATGATATGATTTACAACACCGTGTAACCACACATGCGTAAATGAATTCTGTGGTTACCACATGCAAAGTTTTCGACGTGAAAGTGTAGGACACAAAACCGTCCTTGCAGTGCAGTGTTGGAGTCAGAGGAGAAACACGGTTATGTGTGCAATGTGGTGGCAAAAGATACAGAGAGCTGAAACAATATTATGATAAAGAAAATGTCAAGTCTCCCATAAAAACCACTGAAGACTATCTCATCAAGTTTTCAAAATAACAATTTAGACAAATAATATTATTATATAAATGGAGCAAAATGAATTTATAACACATCACACCATTAAAAATTATGAAGCATCAAGAGATGGTGTAATCAGGAACTGTTGACTGAAAAAACCAGTTGGTTATTAATACTGGGTATCTCATGTTTAGAGCTGAGGGAAAAAATTATTTATCACATAGATTCGTGTTCGAATGTTTTCATGGTCTGATCGAAGATGGATTTGTGATTGATCATATTGATCGAAATCAGAAAAATAATTCTTTATTGAATTTGTGGGCAGTTACGCAAAAGCAGTATTGTAATTTCGGAAGAGCTGGTTATAATGATAAATCTCCAAGATCAGTTGTATCTATAAATGTAGAGACAGGCGAGGAGATAATATTTTCCTCATTATATGTAGCTGCTAAATATTTTGGTATTCACCATGCTTCGGTAAAACATGTCGCAGATAATATAACCAGATTGGCATTTTCAAATAAATATGATCAGCAAATAAAGTTCAAGTACGCTACCTCTTCTGAATAAAACAAGAAAATATTGTAGTTGACGATGCAAGATAACTCCATCAAGTAAATCTCTCTCTGATAGAGTAACTGTGCAGTTGTCCCACTTGTTATTGCGTGACGTGTGAATGCTTGAATAAAACAACTAACGAGATAGCTATTCTTTTTTTTGTGTATCATAATTGTCTGTAGTCAGTGTTCTGTATTTACCTTTCATAAGTTGTATTTTAACCGTGTTTTTGTTGGCTAGGGTTCATAAACTCATATTATTTTTGCTTGTATATGTGCTCAGTAGGTATAATGTGAAATTTCCAGGTAGGTCACATTTTTAGATCTTTCAGTTAGGTCAACATCTGTTTCCAATTACATCACGAGGTATTTTATGTCCACGTTGTATTTAGTTAAAATTAAAATAAATCCACACTGAAGTTTCACGTGTGAAATCACACTGCATTTATTTAGTTAAAATCTGTGTGAAATTAAAATAAATCCATGTCAGTTGAAATATATACGAAATCTCACTGCAGTTCACGTAAGTAGCATAGGTAACATTATAGTAATTTTCGAACATTGTATTTGTAAGAATGGGACTGTGGTACAGTGTTAAGAATGTTGGATTCTGATACTGAGGCCTGAGGTTCGATTCCCATGGCAGACACATTGTCGATGGAAGCGTTATGATGCCAGATTTTTCTAACAATAAAATGGGAGGGCTCCCAAGGAAATTTACATACACTTCTCACCACGTTGAACAACGTGGTGGGTGCTGTTTTGCACTCACTCCATGGTTTGATTGGGGGGGGGGCTAGTGTGCATGAAATTTGAAAATTGGAGCCCCTCAAAAATAAACAGTAGGGTGATGTGAGCTCCTCGACCTTTTGACCTCAATGAAGGGCACCCACACAAGGAACAGCCAGAAAGAATGTTTGCCAAAAGAAAAATCCTCATGAGGTGCCTGTGGGCCATTGGAGAGGCCTTAACCATGAAGAGTGCCACAATGACAGTTTGTACAATAAAAAATTTAAAAAAAGGCGTCAATGAAAGGACTCTTAGGACCTCATGGTACTGGCAATGTTTATTTTTTGTTTATTTTAGAAATATTTTTATTGTTTGTTATTATATTAATTCTGATTCAGAAATATTTTTATTATTATATTAATTCTGATTCAGAAATATTTTTTATTATTATTGTTCAGAAATATTTTTTATTTTTATATTAATTCCGATTCAGAAATGTTTTTATTATTATATTAATTCTGATCAGAAATATTCTTATTTTTATTTTTTTATTATAATGTTGAAATCAGAGAAATTTGAGTTTCTTGATTTAATCGTGTAAATACCCCATCAGATTTTATGAAATTTGTTCGAATTCCTCATTTTCAATCGTGCAAACACCCCATCCGATTTTAAGAAATTTGCTCGATTATCTCAATCTTTTCATGTCAAAATCCCAGCAGATTTATAAAATTCAATCAGATGTCAGATTTTTTCAGTTTTATAAAAATATTTCTAAATTTATTTGATATTGTATAAACTGAATTCCAGCAAAATTGTTAAGATTTCTCAGTTTAATCGTGCAAACACCCCATCAAAATTATTGAAATATGTTCAAATTCCTCATTTTCAATCGTGCAAACACCCCATCCGATTTTAAGAAATTTGCTCAATTATCTCAATCTTTTCATGTCAAAATCCCAGCAGATTTATAAAATTCAATCAGATCTGTCAGATTTTTTCAGTTTTATAAAAATATTTCTAAATTTATTTGATATTGTATAAACTGAATTCCAGCAAAATTGTTAAGATTTCTCAGTTTAATCGTGCAAACACCCCATCAAAATCATCGAAATATGTTCAAATTCCTCATTTTCAATCATGCAAACACCCCATCAGATTTTAAGAAATTTGCTCGATTTTCTCAATCTTTTCATGTAAAAACCCCAGCGCATTTATAAAATTCATGCAGATTTTGTCAGATTTTTTCAGTTTTATAAAAATAAATCTAGAAATATTTTATATTATATAAACTGAATTTGTAGAAATTTGTTAAGATTTCTCAGTTTAATCGTGCAAACACCCCATCAAAATCGATGAATTTTGTTTGAATCTCTCAATTTCAATGGTGCAAACACCCCATCAGATTTTAAGAAATTTAATCAATTTTTTCGTTTTTGTTGTGTCAAAACCCCAGCACATTTATGAAATTCTCTCAAATTTGTCAGATTTTTCAGTTTTATAAAAATATTTCATAAATTTATTTTATATTATAAAACTGAAATTCAGCAAAATTGTTAAGATTTCTCAGTTTAATCGTGCAAACACCCCCATCAAAATCATCGAAATATGTTCAAATTCCTCAATTTCAGTCATGCAAAAACCCCATCAGATTTTAAGAAATTCAAACAAATTTCTTGATTTAATCGTGCAAATACCCCATCGGATTTGTGAAATTTATTCAGATTTCTCAGAATTTTACAGATTCAGAAATATTTTTATTATTATATTAATTCTGATTCAGAAATATTTTTATTTTTATGATTCAGAATTATTTTTATTTTAAATAAATATTTATTATATAATGAATCAAGAAAATATTAATGCTGTTATTGTTGCCATTAAGTAATTACAACATGACAGTATAAAAATTTTTGATGAACTTAATCCTGAAAGAATTATGTGCAATTTTGAATCATTACAATTTCAAAAATTCGAGAACAAGTATACACTACCATCTGATTACAGATTTGTAAAGTTAATTCAGCAGGCAATGTTGCAGTCGCTGGCTACAGTTACAGATCAGGTAAAATTATTTGTTCCTCTTGCAAGCTCAATCGAAAAAATTAGGTCAAAATTATCTCATGAGTACGAAACGAAAAAGAAAGTAAGTGCTCGTATAAGACAACTGAACAAGATTATAACAGCGAGTAAAGCCGCAGAAGAGTTACTTGCAAAGGATAGCGACGAGTGTTACTCGTCGCACAGTGAGAGTGAAAATGAAAGTGACGATGATGTCACTGTGACTAAAATACAGTAAAAAAAATATTTACTCAGAGTCAGATAATAATAATAATCATAATAATAATAATCTTTTATTCTGATAATAACAAAAAGAAAATATTCTTCTCAGAATCAGATTATTTATTTTTTATTCTAATGATATTTCTTTTTGTTCCACAAAAGCGAGATCTACAAATGTAAGATCTATGATCTCACATACAGATTTATGATTAGTTCTTCTCCGCATAAATCCAAAAGCTGTCCAGATTGATCAGTACATTTAAAATGTATCTGCGATAACAGTGGATTATGCACACGCAGATAAACAATGTTGATTGGCTCTGATACAATTAAATACCCTGGGGGTACTTGAGGGGTAAATGTGTATAAAATGTATCCGTGCTGACCTTGATTAGATTTTTGTAAATCTACTTGATAGCTGCCATTGATGGTGTCACAAACTAGATTGACTGCGATCGTTGGTGTTATATTTACAATTCCCGGAGAAACATGTCTGCCACCCCCATACGGATCGTTGTTGTATCTTAAAATGTTAGCTTGTGGAGCTACTTTTCTCCATGATTCTACAACTTTTGGAAAGTTTTCATTGATTACAACGTTGACTGATTTTACGAGATCATTACCATCAAATCCTGGAAATATAAATTTTTGAAATTGTTGTTCAGTTATTTTATAATGTTTAGTAACTTGCTGTGTTCCTGTATTATTAAAAATTTCTTTTAAAACTCTGTTGGATTTTTCAAGATTACCCACAATTCTATTTAAGATCATTATTGTTTCAATGATTTGTTGTTTTGTGTCATCGGAGTAATGCATGGTAATGCTTGAAAATAAAATTTTTAGATAATTGAGAAAATCTGCATGCTTGGATCTGATGTCATCCAAGAAAGATTTTTAAAAATTTACATCGACGGGTAATCCCTCATCAAGTTCTTCAACAACAAATCTCAGCAGCAGTTTTTCAGTATTTTTATCATATTCTACAGTAATTAAAACTTTACCAGTTTCATCATTGTATTCACGCAGCGGTTTTTGATAAATGAATTGTTTTATATAATTACTTCTTTCTTTTGTGAGAAACTCCTCCTTGCGTGGTTCTGGAGGTCCTTGATAAACCAGTGCAATATCAGGCCATCCAAGTACAGATCTGATCGAACTTTGATAAATATCAACTGCGTAATCGGGTGAAAGAATTTCTATCGCAGATGACAATGTTGGTTCGTGGATGGTAATAGCTATCTTGGATTCTGTACCGGTATATCAACTTAATTCTACCTTAGAATTCTTCGTTGATTTGTTCTATTTGATAACTGCCCGTAGGTATACTAACAACTTGCCAATCGGGAGTTCCATCATTGCGATTTTTGTTCGCGAACACCAGCGAGTTATTCGGGGGAAGTCCACCAAACGATGTTGATCTGATATTTGGCCAAGTATAGTAAACTCGTAATTGTGCTATTGCTATTTCTTTTACTGGAATTGCAGTTGGAAAAACAACACTAAATTCAGGATTAGTTGAACTAGTTGATATCATCGTTGTTTTCAGCGGTGCTGTATTGACGGCAATCTGTTGTAGTAGTTCTTGCAACGACGACACTATTTAATTATTAATTTCTATCTAACTAATTATAATTCCATCTTTGATTGTGAACAATCTGGTTCTAATGCCTTGTTGTAAATCTTAATTATTTCTGTGAACTCGTCATCGGTAATTATACCCTTGTTGAGGCACGATGAAATCAATGATGATAGCTTTGAGTACGCCAACGTCACAGCGTGTAGTTTTAATGTGTACTCATTAATTTTGTGGCTGTACACATTGATATTTTTTTTGTGATGATATTAAAAACACCAGCGATTGTTGTTGCAGCTGAAACACAAATTGTTACAACTGCCAGTGACATCATTGTTACCATGGATAAAATTATGCCAGTTCCAGTGATGATCGCAGATGCCAAATAAACAACTACATCGATGACAACTACGCGACTGCAATATTTTTTTACTTGTGCGTCATATTCATTAATGATTTTTTTCAGTTTGGTTTGACACTCACGTACTTGACTGTATCTGTGTTGGTTAGCGTCGATCATTATTATTAAGTAGATTAACACGACTAATTCAAGATTCTGAAGTATTAAGTAATCAATTGAGGTGTTTCAGTGACAAATTCAAGACACCACCAGTAAAACGCTGCAGTTAATTTTTTATCAGATGGTTCCAGTATAAACGTTTCTTCGGTATCTTTATTTAACACTATAGGCACAGTTCCAGAAAAATTATCAGTTGAATGACGCCATGGAAATGTAGTAAATATCCTAAATTTTGCAGAGCTGAACACAGACAGCCTGTACACACCAGTTATTTCCGCGGTATGTTTGATAGTGTTATTTTGCTGTGTCCACGTTGATGATCCTGATGATACTGTGTATACAATATTGTTAATCAGCTGGTGAGGAATTTTAATCAGATCAGTTTTTTTAACAATATTAGGAATTCCACTGACAATATCGGTGAGTTTCATGTTAACGTCAGCGAGTCTAATATCAACGGTTGATGGAGTTCCCAAAAATTCATTAGTGATTCTGTTTATGTTTCTGCGAAAATTCAGAAACAGTTGTATGAGATTAGAAAATTCAGTTCTAAATGCGGTCATTCCATCATTGATTATCGACAACAAAGTTGCCATTGGAATGTTGTTATCGTTGACGTATTTTTTTGTTGCAGCATCGAGGTTATCTGTTGGTTCTCCCACATTGATAATTTTATTGTTGTTCATGTTAAGAATACCAGTCATAATATCACCAGTTTTTAATAATTGTTCACCTATACTATTTCGGATTGACAACGGAGTAACAACACTAGGGACAAGCTTTCCTTCTCGGTCATACACGGCAATGAGACTTTCTCATCCTGCTGTTATGAACAATAATATCATTGATTGAAATATTACTCGTTTTCAATTTTCCTTCACAGTTTTGAAACACTACAAGTTCACCAGGATCAACATCAGCAAGATTGAGCAGGTCAGATATTTCGTCGCTGATCTGTTTTGTTACTGTTTGAGTAAGTTGTCACCTGGGTTTTGGTTTTAGTTTTAGCTGATCTTCCATAAATATCTACCATTATACAATACAATATAATAGTTGTTTAAAATGAATGATGCTGGTTAACAGTGTACTCGTGCACAACTTTATGAGGTGGTGCTAACGATGCTGAAATCACGTCAAGTACAGCAAGTACTTCTCTGCCACATATTGGTGGGTCGGTTATTTTTTGTGTTGGTAACGTTGAATACCAGATTGGAATCTGCATGTTACTTACATATTTTAAAAATTCTTTTGGTGGTGCTAACCTGTACGAATCAAAATAAACAATTCCACGTGGATCAATTGCATATGCAACCCAATGTGTACCTGTGTTAGCAGATTCGTCGAGGTTAATAATACCAGTTTCAACACGGTTTGGTTTATGTGGTAATTGATCATGCATAAAAACACCTCTGAAGTTTTTTTATGTTTAGCTGGGCAGCAGCATCAAGTAAATCAAAATTGGACATTGGAAGAATCAACGAGGTATTATTCCTGGGAGGTATAGACCGCGACCGTACCCGGGTATCGTTCCTGGCAATCTTAGACCCCTTCCCTTTTTCTTAAATCTTTTTAAACCCTTCCCTGTAGCTTTCTTTAATGCCATTCCAGCAGCAGTTCCAACAGCACCCAATGCAGCTGTCTTTGCAACAGCTGGGGCTGCAGTGGCTCTCAATGCTGGTATAGCTGCGAGAAGTGGAAACATACCACCGGTTTTAACAGCATCGCTGATAGCACTCGCTGAAAGATTAAGTCGTAATCCGGTTTTTGATTTTTTAGCGTTGTTGAAGTGCTTTAGTTGACATTCTGTCAGCGATAGTTTATTCGGACCACCTGAAATTTGTCCTTGTTTTAATGATATTGTTGTTCCACAGTTATCTTTGGACACTGATTGTAGCTTTTTAATCTGACCAGGAGTCAGACTCACACTAACATGATGATATGACATTTATAATAATATTTTGATTTTTAAATCAACATTTACATGTTTTCTATGGGGGCATCAATGACTCTCATGCGACCACCAACACCTTCATGTAGCATTGTTTTATCTGATAGTATAACTGCGATTACTCTATAACCACCAGGAATAATCGGTGGACTGGGTTGTCTTGGCAGTGATCATGCTACACGAGCTCGGAAGTGTATATCAACGACAGATTGTCTAAATAAATCTAAATGTTCCAGTGAGAAATAATAGATTGGATACAGCATTGTAAAATCCCGGTGAGATATCTGCAAACCAAAATCAACATTCTGATCACATCCCATAAATTTCGTTAATCGATGATACGCACGTGCTACTTGATTGCATTCAAAATTCAGTAATACTTCTTCAGATGGTTCCTGATGCCTATTTATCCTTAACCCTTTCATCACTATGGACTGGTCTTCCGGTCCAGGGGAAGTAAGTCCGTAAACACTGTGGGCCGCTTTACCGGTCTGGAGCAGTGTTCTTCTCTAACGTTATAGTACCCGACTATATAAATTTCGGGGACCTCTAATAACTTCCTTCTTGTAATGTAGATATTATATTTGGATTATCTCGTGGGTTTAGCTTGTATACAGCTAGAAATATGGAACAAAGTAGGTACTTTTAACGAGTTTTCTGAATGGTGAAATTTGTATCCAAAATGGCGGAGTTCGAAGAAAGATCAGATGAGAGTAAAGTATCAGATTTTGAATTATCTGAGGATTTTTACCAATTTCGACCTAGTACAGTTGGATGAAAATGAGAGAAGACATCTGGAGAGACAATAGCATGAAGAGGACTTTGAAGGTTTTGAACCGGAGGAATTGTACGCTCCACATAATTTTGTTTGGCCGAAGTTGGAAAACCAAAGAGATTTGTTACAGTTTTCTGAGAGAGTTGGACCTACCCGAGTGTTAGATGGCTCCAGGAAAGCTTTGGAATATTTTCAAATATTCTATTCAGCTTAAGTTTTTGGAAACCATCTAACGAATTTGAATGCAACGATCAAACGTGCCAGAGGCGATACAGGTGTGTGGACAGATCTCACCTTGATGAAATCTTCTACCTGCCAAATACCTGAAAGAAAGACTTGTATTGCTACTGGAATTATTCATAAGTACATCTAGGGTCAATTGAACAAGTTTTGGGAACTTTCTAAGTTTTCTAAGAAGTAAATAGATAATTACTTGTATTTTACCTGTTGTGTTACCTGTTTGCACCTGTATTTTAACAGTTATAACAGATATGCACATTTTAGTGAATTAGTCATAAAATTTATTTTTAACCTTGATTTTGACACCTAATCCAGCCAGATATCTTTAAAATTGGCAAAGTTATATTATTTCAAAGTCAACAAGTCATTTTGCTTTACAACTCCAAAGTTACTTAGTGTTGAGGACTCTATGCCTACAAAGTTACTTAGTGATGAAAGGGTTAAAGAAACTTCACTAACTCCAAGCGTGTCAAATACCATCGGATTTCATGTTTGTGTACCATATCGTGAGTTTTCCTGAAATGCAATAAATATATGATGCAGTGCAAAAACACCCTGCTGTGATGATATCTGCCATGTAAATAAACCAACATCTTCACTCTGAGTAGTGTGTGTGGACATCGTCAACCATGGCAATACTGATTTGCCGCCACGATCCATAAAAGAGAGTAATCATTCTTCTTCAGTTATCGATGGAGTCATTACTGGCATCCACAGTGAAAATTTTGTTAGTTTTACTATATATGCAGCAGCTGGGTCGGACTGCCAGATTGCATCGTTATCGTCACCTTTTCTATCAAGTATAACTGTATGTTTAGCTCCAAAAATAACCTTTCTGATATTTCTGCAGAATCCAAAGATATGTGACAATGGAATCGCACATGAAAACTCTCCATCAATACTTAACATTAATCTACGTGTGGCAAATCCTAAATTGTAATTTTCGTTTATCGATAATACTGCATGACAATCAGCAGCTCTTCCTGCATCTCTTACATCACCCATAATTACATAATCACTATTTGGTTGATCAATTATATCCTTTGCAAACATCATTGATGGACCGGCTGATCTTATATAGTCATTGCTGTATTGTGCAAGGCCAAGTATTGTCGTGGCAATGTTGACGTCATTGTTAATTTCTTCAATGTTTCTTCCATCAATCACATATACAGCACTTTTAAATAACGTCATAATACCGTTGTTGACAAACCAGGTCAATCACCAATCGCAATGTCTGTACCATCTGCTTGTACAATTTTCCTTTCTACTTCAATAAATGCTTCAGTGGGTAAGAAATACCTGCTTGTATCATTGATTTGTAAACATACTCGAGAACGTTCATTTGGATTTGGTGCATTGTAAGAATAATACTGATAATCACGCACAGACTCATTTTTGAGTACTGGTGCATCCATGTCAAATGCGGGATTGGATATATGCTTAAACATCTTTATTATTATCGTGTTTGTCTAACACAAAGACCGCTTCCTGCTACCAGACTAGCGGTTATATTTTTTTCTCTTTCTGATAGTGGTACACTAGCCAACTCTGCTAGTTTTTGATTTGCAGCTTTATTTATTATTTTACTAACATTTGCAGGCATAACCTCAGTGCTGGGTAATTTTACTGGTTGAGGTTTTCGTCATATTAATCGTGTTAATCTTTCTTTGATTGCCAAGAATGCTTTACCGGCAACATCGCCAACAGCACCAATATCTTTATCACGAATAACATCAATAGCTTTCATGCCTAATTGTTTTGCAATCAGTATTGCCTTTGGAGCTAACCTTGCAAATAGACCCTTAACAACATCACCAAGTCCATCACCGTAGAATGCTTTACAGGTTGGTAATCATGAATTTATCACCCTGACCATAGTCGGTCCACATTGAGCATTATGTATAATCATTTTATTATAGTTATTATGTCTACTTTTTAATCACTGTGGCAATCGTCGATAATTTCATCGATGAGTTCCCGGTAAACATTAATGTCCATGATACTGCCTGTAAATAATCGTTGACAAATTGATGCTATTTCGTTGATGATCTCAGGAGAGTTATTACCAGCTCGTTTTCCACCAATTAAAATTTCTAGTCAATCAACATCAGCAAGAATGTTATAAGTAATAAGACCACTTCCTTGAGTACTTATACCACTTCCAGTTGCACCAGAGTCAGGTGATGGTTGTCTCCACTGTCGAGATCTCGGTTCTCTTGGTAAATGTAATTCCAAATCCTCTTCTTCTTCTTCTTGTTTCCTTGCTCGTTCAACCTCTTTAAATTTCAACTTCATTTCTTTCTGTTTTCTTGATTGTTTAGCTTCTTCAAGCTTTGACTTCATTTCTTCTTCTTTTTGTTTTCTTGCTGGTTTATTTGTGAAATATATTCATCTACTGTCTGGTTAAAAATATCAAACTGATCTTTATCTCTCTCAGTTCTGACTTGCGGAGTATAAGTAGCAATGCGATATACATCCCTAATGTAATCAATATATTTCATAGTTTTAACATATTCAGATTTTACATATTTTTCTCTTTCATAATATCCATACGCAGCAATATCCTCTACTCGGTCTTTGTCCCTGATAGTGGCAATACCTTCAGGTGTAAATTTATCTATGATGCTAGTTCTAGTTCTTGGAAAAGGTTGTTGCTGATCTTCAGGTGGCGGTTGAGGAGGTTGAGGATGCCAAGCAATATCAACAGGCAATGTTTCAAGAGCTTTTTGTGTTGCCTCAGTTGCCTTAACAATTTGTTTTGTTGGTTTGACAATTGGTTTAAATAACTGTTCTGCACCTTCTGCAAATTTCACCTGAGATTCTTGACGCGCTTGTACTTTTTGTGTGACAGAATCTCTCACGGGTAGATATTTCTTGATTGCCTCTAGTCGCTCTCGAGCTAGTTTAGCTGAGTCAGCTTCACCGATCATTATTGATATAATAATGATTTAATTACAGCAGCAGAGAGGCTGACGACAACACGTATGTGTGCGCGTCGCAAACGAACATGTCTAAAATCTGAAAAAAATAGTCAGCGCAGGGTAACAAAAAAGTTAATTGGATCTATTTCCCCTTGTATGGAAATATGATTGGTTAACGGCTTCAGTTTATGGTTATTGACCTTATTTTTTAGTCTTTCGTAGAACCCTTATTTTTGCAAACAGAGCCCTCTAAAAAAGTTGTAGGGTTCAGCTTCTCTGCTGCTTCATGGCAAATTTTTTCCCATGCAAAGAACTGAAGCCTTCCCCCATTGGGATCTGCGGTGGGGGTGGAGTGAAGACAATGTCAATTTTTTGCAATAGGGAAGCTATCATGGAGTGGAATATTGGTAAAAATGATCACCCTCTCTCAGCCTAACGTCCATCTAGATTCAGTAGTATTGTGGTTTTCAATAGTTGAAGCTTCAGTAGGACTGCTTAAAAGTGGTCTATGCCCTAGGAGTGTTCCTGCTATCTTTTTGTTGATTTCCCTCACCTGTAGCTAAGACGGTAAGGGGGGGAAATTGGTCTCCCTGGTAGCTTGTTTGTGGGATTTGTCAATCTGACCATTAAAGAGGGGATTAGATAATAAAGGTTGTGAGCATAGCTTGGCCTTATGGTGGTCTTTAATAAAGGGGGAGAAAAAAGCACTGCATCTCATTCCACAAGATGCAAGTTTGTAGCTGCTGTCATGGAACTGGCTAGGATTATGATGGGCATCCCTGTTTAATATACAGGCCATTCCGGGAAAAGACTCCCATTCATGTCCTGTGGGTTGATATTCAAGATTATCACCACTGTGGAGTTGTCAAACAGAATGGGTACTTACTTACCATTTAGAACCTCAAGGATCACACCATTTTATGAAAATATTGGGTAAGGACTTTTAAGGACTTTATAAAGAAAAAAGTCTTGAATGTAAGGACTTAAAACATCAATGCAACTCAGCTAATTCTATATCTCCATACCGAAAGAGTCCACTGATTTTACCAACATGTACAAATTGGTATACTGACTTCCATTTCCTGTTTCAAATGAATTCTATGCTTATTATTCAATAAACAAAAAATCTGTTAGTAAATGTCACAATAAAGCTGATATTACCAACGAAAATATTAGAGAAATAAAAGGTAAGGACTTTTTAAGGTTTAATAAAAAGCAAGCATATTTCCAATTTGTAAGGACTAGTACAAACCATGAAGACTGGCAACCAGAACAAACTTCACATGTAGGATAGTTGTCAGCCACATTTTTCAGGCATTATATATTTTGCATTTAACCTTGCCAATGATCTAATCTGTAAGACAGAGCAAAAATGATAAACAGGTGTAGCTCTGTCTGTACAGACAATGAGTTCAGAAAATAGGCTATGTTATAAAAACATGTTTACTTGTAATATGGAGCATGTGATAGCCAACAGTGTATGCAGTGAAGCCTCACTATTGATACTTATGAAACACGAGTTTGGTGTATTGAATGCTACGACTATATAAGTGTAGAAAAGTAACCCGTATGTATCCAACTGTAGTGGAAATTATACAGCAAGATTAAGAGTTTTGCACACCAAACCTGTACATGTATTTCATAAAAACTACAACAATGTCAAGGGATGCATAACAACCCATTCAGGTATGTACTCACGCTTAAGTGTGTGGTGGCTGCAGAGTAATAATACTGCAAAGATAGAACTTAATTTTATCATCAAAGAATGAAAGAAAAATTAGATATATTAGATGGAGTATAGTTCCATTTGAAGTGAAGACTTCTACAACATGCTTAAGGGTAGAACTTCCAGAAAACAAGTAATGGATTGAGAGGACTCTGTTGGGAGCATGTGATTCAGCATGAGCCAAAGTAGTAACTAATTAATTCATGGGATTTGCTGCCAATCTCTGTCAAGGGGGGGATTACTCGATCTAATTGCCACCTAGGTGGACTGATAATTTTTTAGCTTTTTAGCCAAAATGTTTTAGCCTGGGATGGCTGGATTTGCAAGGTAGTTGTAGTTCTCCTGAAGTATTATGATCATACTAACTTATCTGAAGAAGAAATTTACCTTCCCCCATTAAAATAGTCTGTGCAAAACCAACAGCACAAATTCCTAGAAATTAGATTTATAAAGGCACTGAACTTTTGATTTGGGATGGGGAGGGTACATTTTTTTGGCATCAAACTTCCTGTCTCCTTGCTGTGTAAAATATGTTTTCTCACTTTTGCTGCCCATGCATTTTGGTGAAAAAACTGTATGTCTTTAGTAACAACCAAACAAAACTTATTTTTACATAAAGGGAATTCCCCCTCACCATGGCAAAATATTTTGGTGTCCTCAGTTTTTATGCACTCAAACATTTCCTTATGCCTTTTCAGAAATATGCTTCTTTCATGGCAATAAACAGATTCCATTACACCACACTATATGCTAGTGTTTACTGACAAAATTTGCTCTAGTACCAGAAAAAATTAGTGTCAGTATTCGTATACTGACAAACTGTAAACATGTTTATAAGTCATTAAAACTATCTAGATATCAAAGTTTGTCAGAAACCAACTTCTATTTTTTGTTTGCTGCTACAATTATCATCACATTCCTGCCAACTTTGATCCAGGGCACAGGGGCTTGTATCATTTCTTAAATTGTACCTATAAATTATATACGTATTAAATATAATAGCATGAGAGAGAACACTTCTTCCATTTTTCATGTGACCTATTTAAGAATCAACACCAGCACCTCCGACAGGCTACCCTTTGTGCAGAGTAATAACATTATAATTGCTGTTTAGCTCAGATGTATGACATTTTAGGCCAACATCAAATTGGACTCACTATCCCACCTTTAAGGAATGCTAGCCCATATTGCAACATTACTGCTGTCCGACATGGCCATAATCACACTTGATTAATATGCAAGCACATTGTGCTAAACAGACTCCTAATATCTAATTTGTTGACTGAAAATTACAAACTGCACCAACTGATTACCTTATTTTCAATCAACCAATGAGAGGGCAATATTCTGTTCAGTGGGTTCAATGGCATATTAAGCCGACACAATTATGTCTGTGAGAAAAGTATCCTACCCTGTATTATTACAGTAAAACCTGTTTTGAGAGACCACTGCCTTGAGAGATCATCTGTTCTGAGAGACCAGAATCTCCATGCACAGATTTATTGATTATATAGTGTTGTGACCTGTTATCAGAGACCACCTGTCTTGAGAGACCATTATTTTTGGGCTGAAGGGATGGTCTTTCAAGACAGGTTCTTCTGTGTGTATAT